>RJWM01027452.1:0-26783 GCA_004363535.1 Dasyprocta punctata
CAGCTATTAAGAAAGATTGTATTGAGACTTTTATAAGTAAATGGTCACGACTTGAGACCATACTCATAAGCGAGATAAATCAAACCCACATGTGTAAATACCGTATTGTCTCCCTAGTGTAAGAAATGGAAAAGTATATATGATTCAAAATCTATAATAAATACTATGGAAGGGTAAAAAAACAGTTCAAAGAGCAAAGATAATCGGGAAGGGAATGGGCGGAAGGAGAGAAGGGAAGAGGAAAGGATATGGACCTGTATATATGTATATGTAAGATAACTGAAAAGAACACTGCTGAGTGTATTCGTTATTGAGAGGGAACAATTAATGCTCATATGATTGGATCTATCTTGCATGTCTATGTCTGTTGATGTAAGAAACCATTTTAAAGATAACGATGTGCAATATTGCAACCATTGTCAAGCTTCTATCTTCCGGTTTTGTAAACCTGCAATGTTGTGCATTTACTCTAGTCATTTGTTTGTCTCTTTTGCTTGCTGTTTTTACTATATATGTCGTCTTTTAAAAAAAATCAGAGCTGTTAGAGAAGACACAAATAAAAAGATAGATGAGTTTAGAAAAAGATGGAAACAAAAAATGTCTCAAGGAGAGAAATGAAATCCATGAAACAGATCCAAACAGAGATCCATATTAACACCTCCATTGAAAGTATATGTAACAGATTGAATGAAGGAAAGGATAAAATTTCAGATCTTGAAGACAGAATTGCAACTAGTGATTGTGAAAAAAAGCTAACTCAAAAATAGCAAGAGATCATGAGATATCAAACCACCAACTACAAGATAAGTCAAGGAAGAATAACAGGATTGATTAGGGTCAATGAGAAACCTGGAGACAGCACAAATGCCATAACAATCAGAAATATATATGTGCCTAATACAGGATAACCCAGCTATGTAAGACAGTTATTGGTAGACATAGAAAATCAAATAAGCAACAACACAGTTTTAATGGGAGAACGCAGTACCTCATTGCCACAGAGAGACAGATCAACTAGACAAAAAATCAGCAAAAAATTTCAGAGCTGAACCAATCTGTGAACAAACGGTGTTAATAGGAAGAAGCCTTGCCCTTGAGGCTATGTGCCAGCAACCCAGAGAAAACCAGCAAGCATAATGTGGGCCCAGAGAAAAAGGCATGCCCTAAGGCCCATAAGAGAGGCCTAGAGATATCTGGTGAGCCCAGCAAGGGTCTGGAAAAGAAGCCATGTCCCAGGGTCCCACCACCTTTGGGGGAACATTAGTGAACCACTGCCCCATACCTCTTCACCACTCCAGGAACCATGGATTGGAGGAACTCAGGTGCCTAGTCCAAACTACTACATTGAGGAACTGGCAGCTAATACAGAAAGCACCCAGTATGAAGCAATGGGATGATTGTAAGCAACATAGCAAAACATTAAGATGTAGGAGAAAAATACAGTCTCAGAACTCTAACCCACACTGAACAAGTTCAAGAGACACAGTCATAATAGAAATTAGAGGTCACACACCTGAACTTTCTGAAAAGATAACAATCAATCAGATATCCAGGAGAATAAAAATTCACAACAGAATAGGCAACGTGAGGATAGGATCTCAGATATGGAAGATAATTAGCCATCATGAAAAGCAAGATTTCTCAAAAATAGAAAGGGACCATACCATGAGAAATCAATCCAGAAGCTGCTAGATGAGACAAAGAACAATAAGTTAACATTCATTGGAGTTGATGATAAAGAAGGAGGTACCAAAAATTGTTGGGGACCACAAATTCACAATGGCTGATTTTGCATACTTCCCTGTGGGACAAAATGGGAGGCTTGGGATTATTGGTGCCACCAATCAGAAATTTCCCATTGACTTTTCTAAGCACAAGATCATCATCACCTTCTTGAGTCATCCCTGGATTATGTTCCAGGACAAGATCCTTTTAAACATAAGATCATCTATGCCTTCTTGATTCATCCCAGGATTATACTCCAGGATAAGGTTCTTCTTAGCATATGATCATCTACACCCTCTTGAGTCAGAGTCTCTGCTGAATTGTAATCCTTTGCTATCCCCACCTATCACCGTATACACCTAACAAATAGTGGCTGCTTTGAGAGTGGAGGAAGACCGATCCAGAGATATTGACTTCCTAGCCATTGATGCAATACTATACTTGTCTGTCTTTTATGTTTCTTGCTGTACTCTTAAGATAGACAATCAAGACTCTTGGCTAGGCTCCCAATATTTGCACCCAACGTGACCAGGATGCATGACCTTCAAGCCACAACAATCACTAATTAAGGTGCTGACAATACACCAGACCTTGTGTAACCAAATTAAAGGTAGGTAAAGCATTTTACTAATTTTATTGCTCACATGCAAGTAGCAAATGGGAATCTGTTCTAGGAGTCTGTTCATCAGAGGTAACAATAGGGCAATCATATTCTTTATGTGCAGAAGAGAAAGAATTTAGTCAATTGATTATGAAGCTGTTAAATGATGCAGACATCAAAGTCCCATCAAAGCACATTGTTAGATTACTCCAAAAGATAGCTAAATTCTATCCTTCCTTTCCCAAAGCAGGTACACTTGATATGAGAATTTGGAATAAAATAGGTGAGAGTTTTTATGTACCAAAATAAAAAAAGTTTACTAGCCACACAGAGGATTCAGTTCTACCCATTCCAGCACTTCAGCACAATCCATCAGGAGAAGGCCAGGCCAGCCTCGCAGGACACAGAGGTACTGAGTCCAGCCCAGCCCAGAGCCCCAGAGCTGGTCATCAGGAACTGGCCAGCATAGCTGCAGGGCCTTAGAAAACTTAAGCTCTGCCCATCAGAGCAGAAGGCATGAGTTCTATTGTTCAGGGGTGCAGCCGTGCATCAGGTCCTAGAGATTAGAAACCCACCCAACCAGGAGCAAGGCCCTGGCACTATATGCCTGGGACTCACCCGGGCTTGCCCCATGCTCCAGAGGCTCTGAACTCCTCGCAGCCAGACTCAAGGTCCTGGAGGTGGCACACTCTGGGGTGTGCTGCATCTAGCCACCTGGATCCCAGAGATTCCAAACTCCAGATAGTCAGGCTCAAGGACCAGTGACACACTCCAGAGCTGCATCTCTGCTAGCCACCTGGGTTGCGGGATTTCTGAGTACTACACAGCCAGGTTCTAGACCCCAGCAACAAACTCCAGGGGTGTGACCCTGCTGGCTACAGGAAGGATACAAACATTGTGTAGCCCAGCGTCCCAGAGTAACCCAATGAAGTACATCAGGGGAACACATGGCCAGTCTCACAGACCACAGAACACAAGCATCCAGGGCCAAAATCTGGGGTGTACCCTGGCTAGCCACAGGGATATTGGAAGATTGAAGCTCTACCCAGCACAGTGCTCCAGTGCAATCCATTGGGAGGCTGCCTAACCAGCAACACAGGTCCCAGAAGAAAATGACAAAACGAAAGATGAAGAGAAAGTCTCAATCCCCTAACCCACTGAGAACAAACCCAAAAGACACTGAAATGGAAGACACTGGGAGTCACTCAACTGAACTTTCTGATATGATAGCAAATGAAGTAAAGAAACAACTCCATGAAGCTATAGAGAAACTCAAATCAGAAATAATCTCTCAGCTAAAAATTAAAATGACAATCATTATGAAAGGCACGCTGCATTTATCTAAAGAAGATCAAGATAAAAAATAGAAGAACATAAGACAATGATGGAAACTTTGAATGAACAATATAAGACACAAAGAGAATGCATGAAACAGATTCAAAGGAAAACTCAGGAAATTAAAAATTCCATGGAAAGTTGGCAAAACCGCTTGAATGAAGCTGAAGATAATATCTCAGACCTCAAAGACAGAATGGAAGATCTCTTAAAAATGATCAGGAAAGAAAAGATCTCTTAAAAATAACAAGAAACCAAGAAACAACAATTCAACAGCTGCAAGATGATGCCAAGAGAAATAACATATGATTAATAGGCATCAATGAAAAAGCAGGGGTAAATACTAATGACCTGCGAAGACTATTCAAAGAAATAACAGAAAATTTTCCAAACATGGGAAAAGAATTCGATATACAGGAAAGTGAGACATACAGGACCCCAATTAACCATAACCAAAATAAATCTTCACCCAGACATATAATAATTAGGGAATCAGAAATACAGCACAAGAACAAAATACTAAAAGCTGTCAGAGAAAAGAAACAGATCATCTATGAAGGAAAGCCTATCAGAATCATAGCAGATTACTCAACACAAACCTTGAAGTCAAGAAGAGCTTTGAGTGAAGTATTTCAAATCCTGAAAGAAAACAACTTTCAACCCACATTGATGTACCCTGCAAAACGATCCTTAAAAATTGATGGAGAAATAAGATACTTTCATGACAAAGAACAACTGAAGAAATTTATGGTCACCAAACCACCACTACAAAGAGTACTGAAAAACACTCTAGAAACAGACAAAGATAGCTACAATCTTAAGAACAAGAACAAAATGAAAACACTAAGCAGAGTGAAAAATTAAACAGCAAATATAGAAAACCAACAAAAGAAAGATATCATGACAGGGATCAGTCGGTACATATCAGTCATATCAATCAATGTAAATGGTCTCAACTCACCAATAAAAAGAAGCAGACTGACAGAGTGGGTTAAGAAACAAAATCCAACAATATGCTGTGTACAAGAAGCACATTTCACTCAAAAGGAAACTCACAAACTAAAAATCAAAAGCTGGAAAACAATACTCCATGCAACAGGAACCCAGAAAAAGCAGAGGAAGCTATTAAACTTGCAGACAATGCAAATTTCAAACTGAAAATGCTCAAAAGTGATAAAGAAGGTCACTACATACTTGTTAGGGGAAAACTTCAAGAGGAAGAGATTGCAATCATAAATATATATGCACAGAATATGGGAGCACCAAACATGTAAGACAATTCTTAATAGACATGAAAAACCAAATAAACAATAATACAGTTATAACAGGGGACCTTAACACCCCACTGTCACAGAGAGAGAGATCAACCAAACAAAAAATCAGCAAAGAAATAACAGAACTGAATCAAACTTGTGAACAAATGGACCTAGTAGATGTGTACCAAGTGTTCGACCCATCAACATCAGAATGCACCTTCTTCTCAGTTGTACATGGGTCATTCTCTAAAACAGATCATATACTGGTCCACAAAACAAGCTTAAGTAAATATAAAGGAACTGAAATAATTCTATGCATATTATCTGACCATAGCACAGCTAAATTGAAAATGAATGACAAAAAACCTACAAGAACCCGATAAACACATGGAAATTAAATAATACTCTCCTAAGCAACCAATGGGTCACAGAAGAAATTCAAGAAGAAATTAAACAATACCTACAATTGAATGAAAATGCAAATACAAATTACCAGAACATGTGGGACACAATGAAAGCAGTGCTCAGAGGGAAATTTAAAGCACTAAACTCCCACATCAGAAAAATGGAAAGAACACACATAAACAACCTAGTGATGCACCTCAGAAATGAAGCTCTTCAAGAAAAAGAAGAGCAATTCAAGACCAAAGCCCAAAGAAGGGAGGAAATTATCAAGATCAGAGCAGAAATTAATGCAATTCAAACTAAGTAAACAATACAAAGAATCAATGAATCGAAGAGTTGGTTCTTTGAAAGAGTAAATCAGATCGATAAACCCCTAGCCAACCTTATCAAAAAGAGGAAAGAAAAAACTCACATCCATGCAATAAGAAATGAAAAGCGTGAAATCACTACAGACCCGGTGGAAATACAGAAGATCATCAACACCTACTTCGAAAACCTTTACTCACATAGATTCAATAACACAGAAGAAATGGATGGATTTCTAGAAACCTATGAATTACCAAAGCTGAATCAAGAAGATGTAAAACTGCTGAATAACCCAATTTCAGCTAATGAAATTGAAATGTAATTAGAACCTTACCAAGAAAGAAAAGCCCGGGCCCTGATGAATTCACTGCTGAATTCTATAAGAAATTTAGGGAAGACTTAATGCCAACACTCCTCAAACTCCTCAATGAAATTGAAAGGGAAGTAAGTCTCCCTAACTCATTCCTGGAAACAAGTATCACCCTAATACCAAAACCAGAGAAAGACCCAACCAAAAAAGAAAATTACAGGCCCATCTCCCTCATGAACATACATGCAAAAATCCTCAATAAAATACTGGCAAATAGAATACAGCAAATAATCAGAAAGATTATACACCATGATCAAGTGGGATTCATCCCAGGAATACAGGGATGGTTCAACATATGCAAATCAGTAAATGTAATATACCATATCAACAGGGCCAAGGACAAGAACCACATGATCATCTCAGTAGATGCAGAAAAAGCTTTTGACAAAATCCAACACCCATTCATGATAAAAAAAAAACCCCTACAGAAAATTGGAATAGATGATCTCTACCTCAACCTGATAAAAGCCATATAGCATAAACCACCAGCCAACTTCTTACTAAATGACAAAAACTGAAAACTTTCAACCTAAAATCAGGCACAAGACAAGGATGTCCATTATCACCTCTCCTGTTCAATATAGTTCTGGAAGTATTAGCCAGAGCAATTAGACAAGTAAAGAAATAACGGGAATAAGGATAGGAAAGGAAGAAATAAAATTATCATTATTTGCAGATGATATGATACTCTACATAGAAGACCCCCAAAAAACCATCAAAAGATTTCCAGATGTAATAAGCAAATTCAGTAATGTTGCTGGATACAAGGTCAACATTCAAAAATCAATAGAATTCCTGTGCTCAAACAACAAAGTCACTGACAGAGAAATAAGGGAAACCACACCCTTCACTATAACATCCAAAAAAATGAAACACTTAGGAATCAATCTAACCAAGGAAGTAGAAAATCTATACAGAGAAAATTACATTACTCTGAACAACGAAATCGAAGAAGATTTAGATAATACAAAAGAATTCCCTGTTCATGGATAGGAAGAACAAACATCATGAAAATGGCCATTCTCCCAAAATTGTTATACAGATTTAATGCAATCCCAATCAAAATACCACTTGCCTACCTCACAGAGCTAGAGAAAGCATTCCTGAAATTCATCTGGAACCAGAAGAAACCTGAAATAGCAAAGGCAATTCTGGGCAACAAAGGGAAGGCAGGAGGCATCACAATCCCTGAAACTATACTACAAAGCTACTGTGATCAAATCAACATGGTACTGCAATCAAAACAGACCTGAAGATCAATGGAATAGATTAGAAGATACAGCCACAACTACAAACATACTTAGCCACTTCATCTTTGACAAAGGGGCCAAACATGTTCATTGGAAGAAAGATAGCCTCTTTAACAAATGGTGCTGGAAAAACTGGCTTTCTATATGCCATAAACTAAAACTAGATCCATGTCTATCACCATGTACTAAAATAAAGTCAAAATGGATCGAAGATCTGAATATTAAAACAGAGACACTAAGCTTGCTAGAAGACAAAGTAGGTAAAAATTTTGATGACATAGGAGTAGGTAGAGAGTTCATGAACAAAAATCAAATTGCACGGGAAACACTTCCCAGAATCAACAACTGGGATCTCATCTTATTAAAAAGTTTTTTCATGTCAAAGGAAACTTCCAACAGAGTGAAAAGAAAATTCACGAACTGAGAAAATATCTTAGCCAATTGTCCATCAGACAAAGGACTTCTATCTAAAACATATAAAGAATTAAAGGAAATCAGGCACCTAAAATTCAAGGGCCCAATCCAAAAACAGGCATCTGAGATGAATATACACTTCTCAGAGAAAGCAATACAAATGGCAAATAAATAGATGAAAAAATGTTCAACATCAATGGTCATTTGGGAAACGCAAACTAAAACACTGAGATTCCATCTCACTCCAGAAAGAATGGCCAAGATTAAAAAATCAACCAACAACAAATGCTGGAGGGGCTGTGGGGAAAAAGGAACTCTTCTCCACTGTTGGTGGGAGTATAGACTGGTGCAACCACTGTGGAAGTCAGTGTGGAGATTCCTCAAGAAACTAGGATTAGAGATCCCATTCAACCCACCTATCCCTCTTCTGGGCATTTTCCCAGAAGAATTGAAAACATCATACCACAGTGATATTTGTGCACTCATGTTTATAGCAACACAATTTGTAATAGCCAGATCTTGGAAACAACCCCAGTGCCCATCAATCAAGGAATGGACAAAAAAGATGTGATATTTTTATACAATAGATTACTACTCAGCTATCGAGAAAGATTGCATTGAGACTTTTATAAGTAAATGATCAGGACTTGAGACCATAATCGTAAGTGAGATAAATCAAACCCACAAGTGTAAATACCATGCTATCTCCCTAGTGTAAGAAACTGGAAAAGTATATATGATCCAAAATCTACAATAAATACTGTGTAAGGGTAAAAAACTTTTCAAAAAGCAAAAGTAATTGGGAAATGGAAAAGGAGGAAAGAATGATGGGAAAAGGAAAAAGACATAAATCTGCATATATGTATATGTAAGATAAATAAAATGATTATATTGCTGAATGTATTAGTTATTGAGAAAGATCAGTTAATACGCATATGATTAGATCAATTTTGCATGTCTATATCTGTTAATGTAAACAACCATGTTGAAGGTAACAATATACATTATTGCAACCATTGTCAAGTTCCTATCATCTTGTTTTGTAAACCAGTAATAGTACTGTTGGTGGATTCACTGTTGTCGTTTGTTTTTCTCTTTTGCTTTTTGTCTTTCTTATATGTGTCTTTTTTCTCTTAAATAAAAAAATAAAAATAAAAAGTGCACCCAAAAATGATAGCTACGTATAATCTGGTGAAAATGATCTTCTCATCATTGCGACGTTATTAAAAAAAAAAAAAAGACCAACAGCCCATTACCATTACAATACACTCTACAAGTGCTGACAAAATGATTATGAATGAGGCAAATAAAATGGAAAAGAGCCCTGATATAAGCATAATGAAAAAGCCAGATCACCATGATAATGTGACTTCCAATGGGTTCCTGGAGAAAAATGAAACATGTTTTAAAAATATGGTTAATCAAATATATTCACTTCTGCAAAATATTCATAATGAAATCTGAAACTTTTCCAATTTACTCACACACTGAGCTTCGTTCTCTGCACCCCATTTGGAAAACAATGCTTTTGCTGATGTGCTTCATACAGTACTCCCTCGCCCATACCAAAGACTCAGATCAGAAATGATCCCCCTCCTTCTCCTCCCCCAAGGAAGCCGAAGTATAGTGATATAGGACTGTATCCACAGGTATTATGCTTTCCAATCACAGAAGAGACAGCCCTAAAACACACAGCTCATAAACAAAATATACACACAGTTTTTTGTATCATTTTACTCTTGAAAGAATTGAGGCAGAGCGTGCTTGATAATGGAGTCCACCAGGGCTTTGATAACATAATTCAAAACTTCCAAATGGTACCAGGTGAGGTAACCCATCTAACTCACATATCTATCAGCACAATTCCTACATTTTGAATCACATTTAAAGACATTTATTTCTGAACAAGCTCAGAATAATCAAGATAGGATGAAAACCTACAAGTTATTACTCAGAAACTGTTATCTGGACCAGGCAGATATGATGATTTGAAGGTTCAAGCACACACCCCACCCCTTCTTTTCACACAGTGCACAGAACTACTATGCCAAGTGTGGATTTCTGTCCCAGAGGATGGTACACACAATAAGTCATTTACCCAGATACTCCAAGGTCCTACAGAAACTTACACCCAGTTTGTAGTTAGATTGCAAGAGGCTGTAAACAGACAGATTTCTCATGAATACTCCTTCATCAATTAACTTATGAGAATGCCAATGAGCTTTAGCCTCAGTGCTTCATACTAAAGAGTTATCTACTTACATACAAGCATGCCAAAATATTGGACCTATTACTCACACTTCTGTACTCATGACACGGGTTATATCCCAACATCTTTCCCATGAGGCTGATGTGATCAAATGTTTTAATTCTGGCAATTGAGGACACACTTGCCAACGCTGTCCAGAGCCAATAAAGGTTCCACCTCCCTCAGTTATGCATACTATTACTAGATCGGGTTCAAATTTACCATATAATTTGTCCCACATTGCATGAAAGGTTTTCACTGGGCAAAAGATTGTAGGTCTAGATTTCATAAAGAAAGCACAACCCTGCTTCAAGGAAATGGAAAATTGGCCCTTTCCTGGGGCCAGGCATAAACACAGGGGACACTATCAAACAGTGTCCTGCTATCCCATGCACAGTTGAACCAGTTGCATATGATCCAAACCAAATAAACATTGGTTCCTCTGCCAGAATGAGTACAAGGCATGACATTAAGTCCCTCCTGCAAGGAGACACTCAGAGTGCAGGATTAGATGTACCAGCAGCTTCCTGCATTCATTTATGGGGGGAGAATCCAGTTTTAATTCCCACTGGAATCTGTGCTACTGCCAGAAGGGACCATGGGATTAGTTATTGGAAAAGCAAACTTAATTACTAAAGGACTTACTTTAATTCCTACTATAATAGTGATTGTGATCAAGAAACATTAGTTATGATGTGTTCCATCAAATATGGGTGATCAAACCCAGTGATCTGATTGCTCAGAATTTACTCTTTCTCATAATCAATTCATCGTCACTCTCTACCCCTTGCATGAGTGATAAACATAAGCATCACTGCAGTGAAATTTATTTTTCTCAGGATACTACTGCTCATAGACCTACTTTTACTATTAAATTAAATGGAAAATCCTTTACTGGACTGATGAATACAGGAGCTGATATCACAGTCAATAGCCAATCTTGGCTATTTGGCTGACTAGACCTACCTCCACAGCTCTGATAGGCTTAGGCTCCCCTCAATCTGCATTGTGGAGTGCTATACTACTTCCATATACTGGCCCTGATGGACAGACAGGAATTATAACACCATTTATTGTACCCATTCCTGTCAATTTATGGAGCAGAGACCTTACTGAAGAGTGGGGCACTGTCCTAGTTACTTCTGCCCCTCAGAAGTGTTTATCACCTGCTAACAAGAGGAAGGCTAAAATGGAAAGTCAAGAAAACAAAAGTTTGAGGAAGAACTTACAGGACCATACACTTACACGTGAGCTTGGAATTGAATATGAGTCAAATTTATAGTGGGGGCCATTAGCACTTCTCCACCTATTTCCACACTTCCGACTCAATGGAAAACTACAGAGCCAAAATGGGTTTCTCAATGGCCCCTAACTCAGGAGAAGTTAAAGATCTTATCAACATTAGTAGAAGAGCAACTACAATTAGGTCACCATGGGCCATCTGTTAGCCCATGGAATACTCCTGTATTTGTAATTCCAAAAAGATCAGGCAAGTAGAGATTAATACAAGACTTGAGAGCTGTAAATGCTTGTACGTTGCCAATGGAGGCATTACAACGTGGTCTACCTAGTGTAACTGTAATCCCATGGCACTGGCCTATGGTTGTTATTGATCTTAAAGACCACTTTTTAAATATTCCACTCTCTCTTCAGTGTCAAACTTTTTTTGCATTTTCAGTACATAACATTAACTTTCATAAGCCAGCTAAGTGTTTTCAATGGGCTGGGCTTCCACAGGGAATGGAAAATAATGCCACACTGTGCCAGTTGTTTGTAGTACAAGCTTTGAAAAGATGTAGAACTCAATTCTCTCAAGCTTATATTATCTACTATATGGATGACATCTCACTTGCTGTGTCCTCTAAATCTAATTTACTAATGCTATTTGAAAAAGGCAAGAGATTTACTTCCTTTTGGCCTTCAACTAGCACCTGACAAGGTACAAATGATGAGTCCTTACAGTTACTTGAGTTCTATTGTTTCTGAAAGGGTTTTAAACCACAGAAGATTCAAATAAGGATAGATAATCTACAAACTTTAAATGATTTTCAAAAACTGTTTGGGCTTAAGCCCATATTAGTGATAGCAACCTATTGGTTACAAAGTCTATGTAATAATCTTCAAGAAGATAAATATTTAAATTCTCCCCAGCAACTCACAGAAGCAGCCAGACAAGAACTGAAATTAGTTGAAAAATGCATTCTAGTCAATATTTTAGAGTTGATATTATGCAATGTCTTTATCTATTCATGTTACAAACCCCTCATTCTCCTACAGGAATGTTAGGACAGTGGATTAATAAGATTCTTTCTCCTATGGAATAAACTAATAAAATCTCCCCAGTTATATGCAGAACAAATAGCAAAAATAGTGATTATGGGGAAAAATAGAACATGTCAGATCTTTGGACGTGATCTGGCTGTCATTGTAGTACCACTAGATGCTCAACAGAGACAGACCTTGCTCCAAACTCCCCTGTTCTGGAAGGTAGCATTTGTTCAGTTCCTAGGGATAATAGATAATCACTACCCTAGTGACCCACTTTTACAATTCTTCCTTTGCACTACTGTTATTCTCCCAAAGGTCACTCAATTCAAGCCATTGACAGGGCCTCCTACTTACTTTATAGATGGTTTTTCTAGGGGGAAAGCAGCTACCAGAAGCTTCTCCTTCCAGCACTCCTTCTCTACAAAGGGGGATTCAACACAGTGCTCAGAAATAAAGGCTATTCTATATTTTTTAGAAAAATTTGCAGACCAATCCCTTAGTTTATTAAGTGACTTCTCTTACGCAGTATATCTCACCCAAAAGATTGAAGCTGCTTCTACTTGTCCCACCGTTGAGTCTACTTTATTACAACTATTTTTAAAAACGAAGAAAGCTGTCCCCCTCTGCAGAGGGATGGGCTTGGACCTTCACCCCACCGCTGGTGCATCCCCTGCCCCTGAGACCTCAGTGGTAGGGTAGGCTTGGATCTTCAGTCCCCCAGCACCTCCCCCACCCTAGGGGTCTCAGCGATGGGGTGGGCTTGCACTTTCACCACCCTCTGGCTCCACCTCCTGTGCCCCAGAGACCTACACAGCCTGCAGATCACTGTTGGCACCACCTCCCTCTCCACCCCAGAGTCTTCAACAGCCCAGGGACCATCAGCCTCCTGTCCACTACCTTCAGAACCCCGGTGAGCTGGTGGAAGCCTCAGCAACCCCTCACCCATATAGATGATCCCAGTGGGCCTGCAAATGTGTGGTGAATTTCCCCCTCAAGTAGAGGACATCAGTACATCAGCAGGAGCAGCAATGAGCCCTCCCATTCAGTTGTAGGACTTTGGAAGCCCAGCAAGAGTGTGGATGAGTCCTTCTTCCATACAGAAAACACCAGATGGGTTGAGGAGAGGGCTGACAAGGCCTTCCCCAACCTGGAGAAACTTGAAAGGACCTAGAAGATCCCCTGTGACACAGTAGGGTCCCAGCTGATGCACCCAATATAGCCAGGTAAATCTGGCAGCATGGAAGAGTCACAATAGAAGCTACGGGTTGGCTTGCATCAATACTCCTAGGATAGTCAGCCTACGGAGAATATAAGATTCACCCAAAAGGACCCGCAAGAGGAATCCAATTGACTGGCCCCTCCACATTATTGAGGGACTCAGCAATTGGACAAAAATCACCCATACAGTAGGACCCTAAGACACATATAACAGTCACTAGAGATTAGTGGGATTGAAAGACCAAACTGTTAACCCAAAAGGTGAAAATGACAAGACAAAAAAGCAAAATGCAATCTCAAACATCCAGTCCATCAGGAACAAATATAGGGGACATTTGAAATAGAGGACACTGAAAGTCACACACCTGAAATTTGTGAAAACATAGCAAGTGAAATAAAGAAACAAATCCATAAAGCTATAGAGAAAATCAGATTAGAAATAATCTCTCAGGTACAGAAAGAAATGACAATCTTTGTAAAGGAATTACTCAGTATAGCTAGAGAAGATACAGATAAAAAAAAGTACAGGAGAATGGAAAAATGAGGGAAACCTTGATGAGCAACTTAGGAAGCAAATAGAAAGCATGAAAAAAATCCAGGAGATATCCAGGAAATACAAACTCCACTGAAAGCTGGTGAAACCATTTAAATGAAGCTGAGGATAGACTTTCAGACCTTGAGGACAGGATTGCAGCTAGCGATCATGAAAGGAAAGAACAATCATGAAATAACAATTCAACAGTTACAAGATGATGCAAAGCGAACCAGTATAATACTGATAGGCATCAATAGAAATGCAGGAGTCAGCACAACTGACTTAAAAAAACTATTCACAGAAGTAATGGTGGAAAATTTCCCAAACATGGGAAATGAATCAGATATGCAGATAAGTGAGTCATAAAGAATGCCAAACCATCATAACCAAATAAATCTACACCCAAACATATAATAATTAAGATCCCAGACATACAGCATAAAAACAGAATACTAAAAGCTGTTAGAGAAAAGACACAACTCACTTATCAAGGAAGGCCCATTAGAATCATGGCAGACTTTTCAGCACAAACCCTCAAGTTAAGATGAGCTTGGAGTGAAGTATTTCAAGCCCTAAAAGAAAACAACCTTCAGCCCAGATTGATGTATCCTGCAAAACTTTCAAAATCGGTGGAGAGATAAGATACTTCCATGACAAAGAGCAACTGAAAAAATTCATGTCTACCAAGCCAACCCTAGAAATAATACTGAAAGACATAATAGAGAGAAACAAAAATGACTACAATTCCCAGAATCACAACAGAAAAAAATGACCAGGCAGGGCAAACAATTAAACAAGAGGGCAAAGAAGGAAAACAACAAGAAAATAAAATGACAAAGTTAAACCAGTACATATCAATTATATCCATCAATGTAAATGGCCTCAATTCACCAATTAAAAGAAATAGGCTAACATAATGGATTAAGAAGCAGGATTCAACAATATGCTATATACACAAAACACATCTGACTCAAAAGGAAACTCATACACTAAAAGTCAAAGGATGGACTCCCCGGGAGGCCACCCCCACTGGCTGCGCACAAGATCCAGCTCTACTGGGTCCTGCAGCTCAGCGCAGGTCCCATGGCTCAGCACGATCCACCAGAGGAAAGCCTGGCCAGCCTCACAGGACACAGAGGTACTCAGCCCAGCCCAGCCCAGGACACCAGAGCTGCTCCTCAGGGACTGACCAGCATAGCTGCAGGGACTTGGAGAGCTTGGGCTCATCCCCCACCAGAGCGCAGAGTGCACGTGAGCCCCATACTTCAGTGGAGCAGCCTGTGCTGCATCCTAGAGCTCACGGCAGGCCCCGCCCAACGAGAGGCAAGTTCCCAGCACTGTAGGCCTGGGACTCACCCAGGCTTGCCTAGTACAGCAGAACCCCTGAGCTCCTTGCAGCCAGACTTAGGATCAGGGCAACGCCACACTCTGGGGTACACTCTGCTTAGCTCCCTGGCACCAGGAGGCCTCGGCCCCCACCCAGGAAGGCAGAGGCTCCACCCACACACCCGGGGAGGCTGTCCTCACTTGCTATGCACAAGATCCAGCTCTACTGGCTCCTGCGGCTCAGCGCAACCCACCAGGGGAATGCCCGGTCAGCCTCGCAAGACACAGAGCCACATAGACTCTAGAAGAAAATGACAAAATGAAAGACCAAGAGGCAGTCTCAGTCCCCCAGCCCACCAAGAACAAACATAAGAGACACTGAAATGGAAGACAGTGGCAGTCACACAACTGAACTTTCTGAAATGATAGAAAATGCAGTAAAGAAACAGCTCAATGAAGCCATAGAGAAATTCAAATGAGAAATATTCTCTCAGCTAAAAAATGAAATGACAATCATTATGAAAGAAATGTTGTGTGTACCTAAAGAACAGCAAGATAAAAAAATAGAAGAACTTAAGAAAATGATCGAAACTTTGAATGAACAATAGAAGACACAAACAGAATGCATGAAATAGATGCAAAGGGAAATGAAGGAAATGAAAAATTCCATGGAAAGTTTGTAAAACCACTTGAATGAAGCTGAAGATAGAATCTCAGATCTTGAAGACAGCATGGGAGATCATGGCTATGAAAGAAAAGATCTCCTAAAAATAGTAAGGAACCAAGAAACAACAATTCAACAGCTACAAGATGATGGCAAGAGAAATAATATACGATTAATAGGCATAAACGAAAAAGCAGGGGTCAATACTAATGACCTAAGAAGAGTATTCACAGAATTCATAACAGAAAACTATCCAAATATGGGAAGAGAATCTGAAATACAGGTAGCTGAGGCATACAGAACCCCAATTAACCATAACCAAAATAAATCTTCACCCAGACATAATAATTAGGGAATCAGAAATACAGCACAAGAACAAAATACTAAAAGCTGTCAGAGAAAAGAAACAGATCACCTATGAAGGAAAGTCTATCAGAATCATGAAAGACTTCTCAACACAAACCATTGAGTCAAGAAGAGCTTTGAGTGAAGTATTTCAAATCCTGAAAGAAAACAACTTTCAACCCACATTGATGTACCCTGCAAAACAATCCTTAAAAACTGATGGAGAAATAAGACACTTTCATGACAAAGAACAACTGAAGACATTTATGGTCACCAAACCAACACTACAAAGAGTACTGAAAGATACTCTAGAAAGAGACAAAGATAGCCACAATCTTAAGAATAACAGTAAAAGGAAACCACTAAGTAGGGCAAATAATTAAACACAAAATGTAGAAAACCAACAACAGAAAGATATCATGACAGGGATGAGTCAGTACGTATCAATGTAAATGGTCTCAACTCACCAATAAAAAGAAACTGACTAGCAGAGTGGGTTAAGAAACAAAACCCAACAATATGCCGTGTACAAGAAACACATTTCACTCAAAAGGAAATTCACAGACTAAAACTCAAAGGCTGGAAAACAATACTCCATGCAGCAGGAACCCAGAAAAAAGCAGGGGTAGCTATTATGCTTGCAGACAACGCAAACTTCAAACCGAGAATGATCAAAAGAGATAAAGAAGGTCACTACATACTTGTTAGGGGAAAACTTCAAGAGGAAGAGATTACAATCATAAATATATGTGCACCAAATATGGGAGCACCAAACTATGTAAGACAATTCTTAATAGACATGAAAAACCAAATAAACAATAATACAGTTATAACAGGGGACCTTAACACCCCACTGTCACAGAGAGACAGATCAAACAAAAAATCAGCAAAGAAATAACAGAACTGAATTAAACTTGTGAACAACTGGACCTAGTAGATGTGTACAGAGTATTCCACCCATCAACATCAGAATACACATTCTTCTCAGCTTCACATGGGTGAGTCTCTAAAATAGATCATATACTGGTCCACAAAACATGCTTAAGTAAATGCAAAGGAACTGAAATAATTCCATGTATATTATCTAACCATAGCACAGTAAAATTGGAAATGAATGACAGAAAAACCTACAATAACCGCACAAACACCTGGAAATTAAATAATATTCTCCTAAATAACCAATGGGTCAAAGAAGAGGCTAAAGAAGAAATTAAATAATATCTAAAATTGAATGAAAATGCAAATACAGATTACGGGAACCTGTTGGATACAATGAAAGCAGTCCTCAGAGGGAAATTTATAGCACTAAACTCTCATATCAGAAAAACGGAAAGAACACACATAAACAACCTAATGCTGCACCTCAAACTTCTAGAAAAAGAAGAACAAGTTAAGTCCAAAGACAAAAGACAGGAGGAAATAATTAAGATTAGAGCAGAAATTAATGCAATTGAAGGTAAGAAAACAATACAAAGAATTAAAGAATCGAAGAGTTGCTTCTTTGAAAGAGTAAATCAAATTGATAAACCCCTAGCCAACCTTATCAAGAAGAGGAAAGAAAAAACTCAGATTCATGCAATGAGCAATGAAAAGGGTGAAATCACTACATACCCGGAGGAAATACAGACGATCATCAACACCTGCTTCGAAAACCTTTACTCACATAGATTTGATAACACAGAAGAGATGGACAGATTCCTAGAAACCTATGAATTACCAAAGCTGAATCAAGAAGATGTAAAGCTGCTGAATAACCCAATTTCAGCTAATTAAATTGAAAATGTAATAAGGACCCTACCAACAAATAAAAGCCCAGGACCTGATGGATTCACTGCTGAATTCTACAAGAAATTTAGGGAAGACTTAGTGCCAACACTCCTCAAACTCTTCAATGAAATTGAAAGGGAAGTAAGTCTCCCTAACTCATTCCTGGAAACAAGTATTACCCTAATACCAAAACCAGAGAAAGACCCAACCAAAAAAGAGAATTACAGGCCCATACCCCAATGAACATAGTTGCAAAAATCCTCAATAAAATACTCTCAAATAGAATACAGCAAGTTATCAGAAAGATTATACACCATGATCAAGTGGGATTCATCCCAGGAATGCAGGGATGGTTCAACATACATGAATCAATAAATGTAATACGCCATATCAACAGGGCCAAGGACAAGAACCACATGATCATCTCAATAGATGAAGAAAAAGCTTTTGACAAAATCCAACACCCATTCATGATAAAAACCCTACAGAAAATCGGAATAGATGGTCTCTACCTCAACCTGATAAAAGCCATATATCATCAACCAACAGCCATCATCTTACTAATGGAGAAAAACTGAAAACTTTCTATCTAAAATCAGGAACAAGACAAGAATGTCCATTATCACCGCTCCTATTCAATATAGTTCTGGAAATACTAGCCAGAGCAATTAGACAAGAGAAAGAAATAAAGGGAATAAGGATAGGGAAAAGAAGAAGTGAAATTATCATTATTTGCAGATGATATGATACTTTACATAGAAGACCCCCAAAAATCCATTAGAAGACTTCTAGAAGCAATATCCAAATTCAGTAATGTAGCTGGATACAAGGTGAATACTCAAAAATCAATAGCATTCTTGTGCACAAACAACAAAGTCACTGACAGAGAAATAAGGGAAACCACACCCTTCACTATAACATCCAAAACATGAAATACTTAGGAATCAATCTAACAAAGGAAGTAAAAGATCTATACAGTGAAAATTACATTACACTAAAGAAGGAAATCGAGGAAGATTTCAGAAAATGGAAAGATATTCCCTGTTCATGGATAGGAAGAACAAACATCATGAAAATGGCCATTCTCCCAAAATTTTTATACAGATTTAATGCAATTCCAATCAAAATACCACTTGCCTACCTCACAGAGCTAGAGAAAGCATTCCTGAAATTCATCTGGGACCAGAAGAAACCTAGAATAGCAAAGGCAATTCTAGGCAACAAAGGGAAGGCAGGAGGCATCATAATCCCTGACTTGAAACTATACTACAAAGCTACTGTGATCATATCAGCATGGTACTGCAATCAAAACAGACCTGAAGATCAATGGAATAGATTAGAAAATACAGCCACAACTACAAACACACTTAGCCACTTCATCTTTGACAAAGAGGTCAAACATGTACGTTGGAAGAAAGATAGCCTCTTTAACAAATGGTGCTGGAAAAACTGGCTTTCTATATGCCATAAACTAAAACTAGATCCATGTCTATCACCATGCACTAAAATAAAGTTAAAATGTATCAAAGATTTGAATATTAAAACAGAGACACTAAGCTTGCTAGAAGACAGAGTAGGTAAAAATCTTGATGACATAGGAGTAGGCAGAGTTCATGAAGAAAAATCAAATTGCACGGGAAACACTTCCCAGAATAAAAAACTGGAATTTTATCTTATTAAAATGTTTTTGCATGTCAAAGGAAATCTCCAACAGAGTGATAAGAAAACCCACGAACTGGGAAAATATCTTAGCCAGTTGTCCATCAGACAAAAGACTTCTAATGTAAAACATAAAGAATTAAAAAAATCAGGCCCCTAAAATCAAAGACTCTGAGAACGAGAAGGGTCCCTCGTGGGGCCCCCGCCTGGCCCAAGTGGCTCAGGCACCGATCAGGACACATTATGGACTGCCTTCCGGGGTCCTGACCCCAGGACCCTGGAGGAGAATGAGAAGGGCCCCTCTCAGGGCCCCTGCCTGGCCCGAGCAGTGCAGGCACTGATCAGGATGCAGTATGGACTGCCTTCCGGGGTCCTGATCCCAGGACCCTGGAGGAGAACGAGAAGGGCCCCTTGCGGGCCTCCCACCCGGCCCAAGTGGCACAGGTGCGCGGACTTGGAACCAGGGACAAACACTTCCCCCCCCCCCAGTCAGCAACCTGCCGTTTTGGAGGTCTGGCTAAATTGATAGCAACCAAGGAACATCAACCAACTTTTGTTTTGTAGATTCGGTCAGGCCTCTGGTCAGCAACCCAAGCATCTCTTTATAGCGGGCAATGTAGCAAGTATGGGGGATTCTCTTCTGTCTTGTCTTTTATTATCAATAAAATATTAAAAAAAATTCAAAGACCCAATCCAAAAATGGGCATCTGAGATGAATATACACTTCTCAGAGAAAGAAATACAAATGGCAAATAAATAGATGAAAAAATGTTCAACATCAATGGTCATTCGGGAAACACAAATTAAAACAACTCTGAGATTCTATCTCACTCCAGAAAGAATGGCCAAGATTAAAAAATCAACCAACAACAAATGCTGGAGGGGCTGTGGGGGAAAAGGAACTCTTCTCCACTGTTGGTGGGAGTGTAGACTGGTGCAACCACTGTGGAAGTCAGTGTGGAGATTCCTCAAGAAGCTAGGATTAGAGATCTCATTCAACCCAGTTATCCCACTTCTGGGCATTTTCCCAGAAGAACTGAAAACATCATACCACAGTGATATTTGTGCACTGTTTATAGCAACTCAATTTGTAATAGCGAGATCTTGGAAACAACCCAAGTGCCCATCAATGAAGGAATGGATAAAAATGATGTGGTATTTTTATACAATGGATTACTACTCAGCTATTAAGAAAGATTGCATTGAGACTTTTATACGTAAAGGGACACGACTTGAAACCACACTCATAAGTGAGATAAATCAAACCCACATGTGTAAATACCATATTGTCTCCCTAGTGTAAGAAAGTGAAAAATATATATGATCCAAAGTCTATAATAAATACTAAGTAAGGGTAAAAAACAGCTCAAAGAGCAAAAGTAATTGGGGAGGGAAAAGGGGGAAAGAGGGAAGGGAAAAGGAAAAGATATACATTTGTATATATATATATATATATGTAAGATGACTAAAACAAATATACTGCTGAATGTATTAGTTATTGAGAAAGAACAATTAATACTCATGATTAGATCAATTTTACATGTCTATATCTGTTAATGTAAACAACCATTTTGAAGAAAACGATATGCAGTATTGCAACCATTGTCGTTTCATAATCCTGTTTTGTAAACCTGTAATATTAGTGTTGTGCATTTACTCTAATCGTTTGTTTGTCTCTTTTGCTTTTTGTCTTTCTTATATGTGTCTTTTTTTTCCTCTTAAATAAAAAAAAATTTCAGTCCATAGTCAGCTGGCTACAAGGTGGGATGGTATGGAAGAGTGGCATCACAGAGGAGAAACAATCCATGGCAAAGCAGTGCAGTCAGAAGGCAGTAAGCAGCAAGCAGATCAGCAAGGCCCAAGAGCCACCTTTCTGTCACTTATATTCTATCCAGGCTAAATACAAGTAAGGTTTGCAACACTCACATCCAGGGTGGGCCTTCCTACTATCCATTCAGAACTGTGCCAATCCAATCAATGGACTAAGTTAGTGATTGCACAGCCTTAATCCCAGTATCACATGCTCTAGATCCGGCCACTTCTGAAAATTCCCACCTATGATCATATGAGTCTTTGAGGGAACATCTAGACACAAGCCATAATGACATGTATCAAAACATCACATGGTATCACATTAATGTGTACACTGTTTTATGTATCAGTTATAATTAATTTAACTAAATATGAAAGTAAAATTTAAACAAAATAGAAATAAACTGATAGAAAGTATTTAAATACACCATCCAAAGATACATAAACATAAATGCACACACATAAAGAAAACTAAAGAAACAAAAACCAGACAAACAAAAACTTGAGATACCACAGAGAAAAACCTTGCTTAAAAATGAAACAATAAACACTTTTTTGAGATTGGTATCAAAATAAGCATACCTGATATCATTTATACACATTGACCTAGACATCTTCAATAGTGTAGTGAGTCACAAAAAAATGAATGGAAAGGAGAAAACCATGCAGTAACTACTCACAGATGATGATTCTGTAGTTATAATCAATATATTATAATTAAAGACAATATATTTAAAAAATGCACCCAATAGTTCCCAAATACTCCAAAACAAACCCAAGAAGCATCAAGAGGGAAGAAATCAAAAGTGACACAACTGAAATTTCTGAAATAGTAGCAATAAGAGTAACAAAGCACTCTTTGTGAATAAGACTATTGATAAATCCATAGCAGATATGATTACACAGATAATTAAAGAAATGATGACCAAAGTGATGTAAATGATTAGGACAACTAGGGTAAATGCAGATCTTTAAAAAGAAAAACTAAGGAAATACATGGAAATCATGAATGCCCAACATAGAAAAGAACTACATTCCATAAGAAAGTTTCAAGCAGAAATCCAGGAGATTAAAAATTATGCTGAAAGTTTATGAAGCAGAACCAACACTATGAAGATAGTGTATCAGACCTAGAAAACAGGGTTTTGTTTGGTGATTAACAAATAAGATTCCTTAAAAATTAAAAGGGACTATGAAAATTTAATCCAAAACTGCTAGAAAATTAAAAGAATACTAATGTAAGATTAACTGGAATCAATGAAAAATCAAAATATAACACAAAGGGAATGCAAAAACTGTTTACAGAAGTAATAGCAGGAAACTTTCCAGGACTGGAAAAAGAATTTGACATACAGATAAGTTAGGCATATAGAGCTCCAAATACTCGTGAAAAAAACTACATCAAGGAATATAACAGTCAAGATTCGAGAAATTCAGCATAAGAACAGAATCCTAAAGGCTGTTAGAGAAAAGAAACAAATCACCTAGGAAGAAACATCCATCAGAATTACAACAGATTTTCAACACAAACTTTAAAGTCAGGGAGAGTTTGTAGTGAAGTATTTCAAATCTTAAAAGAGAATAACCTCCAACCCAGAATGATATACCCCACAAAAGTCTCTTGCAAAATTGATGCAGAAATAAGATAATTCCATGATAAAGAGCACCAGTTGAAATTATGACCACCAGACTAGCATCACAAAAAGTTCTTTAAAATATCCTCAAGAAAGATAATGAAGGTAACAACTCCAAAAATCCCAATAGATGACTCCACCAGGAAAGACAAGCAATTAAATACAAGGAAAGGAAAGAAAGCCAACAACATAAAAATAATGACAAGGACAAATCAATACCTTTCAGTTATATTTGTCAATGTGAATGATCTCAAGTCATGAATCAAAACAAAGAGACTGGAAGAATGGATCAAGAAACAAGATTCAACAATATGCTGCGTACAAGAAACACATTTAACTAAAAAAAATCATGGCCTGAAAGTCAAAAGATGAAAAATAACACTTCATGCAACAGGAACTCAAATAAAAGCTATTCTAATTGCAATATGCACCAAATACCTTCCTTCTCTCTTGTCTACCAACAAATTAGTGGATACAGAAAATGTGGTATATAGACAGAGTGGAGTACAACTCAGCTGTAGTAAAAGGTAAATTGTCATTTTTAGGAAAATAGATGAATTTTGGGACCATAATCCTAAATGAAATCAATCAGACACAGAAGGTTACATATTACATAGTTTCTCTTATATGAAAAACTCAAAGCACAACTTAAAGGGCAAAATAAAGGAGAGATAATAGGAAACAGGGAGATAATTTGTGGAGATAGAAAAAGGATCTGGAGAATGGTGGAGAGGAAGGTGTGTGTTGGGGGAGTAAAAACAATCAAGATGTGTTTGCTTATATACCAGTTCCTAAAAATGAATGTAACTATTGTGTATTGCAAATATATACTAATAGTAAAAATTCAGCATAAAAAAATCCCTTCTGATTTATTCACAAAAAATTTACTCCACAATATGTACAAGTACTGAAACATGACAGAATTTCTCCATAAGATGTGCAGGCATTATCAATTAAAAATTTAAAATACATGATTTTGACATCAGGAAAGCATGAATTTACTAAATTTCACTATTACAAGTGAATAAGACATGTTTTCATTGAGACAAAGTAATTAATTAGTATTATCTAATTATGAACTTCTAACATTGGGTCCACAGATGTTTTGAGAAATATTTTCAGCTATGACAGTCATCAAAAGCACATAACAGAGTGTGGTGGTGCTTGCCTGTAATTCCAGAATGTAGAGGCTGAGGAGAAAGATTGCTGTGAGTCTAAGGCCAGCCTCAGCTTAAAAGCAAGTTCAAGGCCAGCCTGAATTGCATAGTGAAACACAGTCCAAACAAAACAAAACAAAACAAAACAAAAACTCAAAAAAGCAAATATCAAAATCAAATGATCAGAAGCATTCAATTTCTGCAGCATAAAGCCTTAAATCAAAACTTTGCCTAAATGTTGGAAGATATCATATGGCATTACAATGGTAAAAAATTTCTAATTTTATCAATGTTTTAATAAGATTTTTTAGGAAATCTAGATGTATATTCAAAACATGTTTATTCTTTGTATAGTATCTATTTTTGGTAGTTTGCATTGCATAATATTTAGTACTGTTTTATGTGTACATGCACATGCTCATATGTGTATTTAGCTGTGTTCATATTTATCAAAATTCAAAAATATGTAGGAATGCATTATTGTTAAAATAATTGGCCACAGCTTTTTTCTATTATGAATTCTTTATTCATTATTTATATCTTAATGTATCTTATATAAGAGAGAGAATGCAATATTTAACTGTCTGTGGCATTTCATTTAAGTTGGTTTTCTTAAGATACAAATGACATGATTTTATTCTTCATGGCTGCATAATACTTCATTGTGTAATTCTGTGAGGTATGCTATCAGTATTTTGATTGGGATTGCATTAAGTCTTTATTACAATTTTGGGAGCATGGCCATTTTCACTGTTGGTTCTTCCCACCCAATAGCAATTATATCTTTCCATTTTTGGATATCCTCTTTGAGCTCCTTTTTCAGAGCACAAACTTTTCAATGTAAACATTTTTGGCTTCCTTTTTTAGATTGATTGCTAAGTATTTCATTTTTTTGATGTCATTATGAAAGGTGTGGTTTCCCTAATTTCTCTCAGTGAGTTTGTTGTTTGAATACAGGAATGCTACTGATTTTTGAGTGTTGAACTTTTATCCAGCTAAGTGACTGAATTTGATTATTAAATCTAGAAGTCCATTAGTGGAAGTTTTGGGATCTTCTATGCAGAGCATCATGTCATCTGCAAGTAGTAACTTAACTTCTTTTCCTGTTGTTATTCTTTTTTATTTTTTTCTCTTGTCTAATTGCTCTGGCTAAGGTTTCCAGAACTACATTGAATAGTAGTGGTGATAGTGGACATCTTTGAGTTGTTTCTGATTTTAGAGTGAAAGCTTTCAGGTTTGACCATACAGTATGCTGCTGGCTATTGGTTTGTCACAGATGGCCATTGTGGATATATATATTTTATTTATCCATTCATCTGTTGAAAGACATCTAGGCTGTTTCTAGTTTAGCAATTGTAAACTGTACTGATATAAGCATAAGTATGTATGTATCACTACAGTATACTATCCTTAATTGGGGGGGGGTAGGAATATATCCAGAAGTAGAGCTGTATTATATATTATTTCTATTTTTAGTTTGTGAGGAATACCCATATTGATCTCAGCAGTGATTGCAATAGTTTACATTCCCAATAAAAATGCAGGAGTGCTCCTTTTCCCCACATCCTCACCAACATTTATTGTGTCTTGCATTTTTGATAGACATTTTGGCTGGAATAAGAGAATTTTAATGACATTTTGATTTTCATTTCCCTATAACTAAAGATGCTGAATATGTTTTCATGCAAATTCGGGTCATTTGTAACTTCTTTTTAAAATGTGCATCAGGTTCATTTTTTTGATTAGGTGAAAATTTGGGGAGGTTAATTTTTTTGAATTCTTTGTATAGATATCAGTCCTCCATCAGAAAAGTAGCTAGCAAAAAATTTTCCAATTCTGGGAGTTGTATATTCACTTTGATGTTTGTTTTCTTTGCTGCACAGAAGCTTTTTAATTTAATGCAATCCCATTAATTAATTCTTTACATTTATCTTGGGCTATTAGAATTCCATTTAGGAAGTTTTTGCCTGTGGGTATGGTTTCGAGTGAGTACTTTTTAAAATTTTTTTTTATTTAAGAGAAAATGGACACAGAAAAGAGAAACAAAAAGCAAAAGAGACAAACAAACAACAACAAATCTGATATGATAACACTATAGGTTTACAAAATGAGATGGTTGGAACTTGACAGTAGTTATAACATTGCATATCGTGTTCAGATTAACAGATATAGACATGCAAAATTGATCTAATCATATAAGTATTAACTGTTCTTTTTCAATAGTTAGTGCATTTAGTAATATAGTCATTTTTACTATCTTATGTACACCTTTTTATAAATTTATGTCTTTTTCCTTTTCTCTTCCTTCTTTCCTCCTTTCCCCTTGGAATACCTCTTGCTGTCTTTAAAATAACTGCCCATACCATGAGGCCTAATATAATCAAACAAAATAGTTCAGAATAAAGCCAATAAAAAATAAAACAATGGTCACAGAAAAGAGAAACAAAAAGCTAAAGGGACCAACAAACAACAACAACAAATGCAATAC
>RJWM01027453.1:0-26728 GCA_004363535.1 Dasyprocta punctata
GTAATTTGTATTTGCATTTTCATTCAATTGTGGATATTGTTTAATTTCTTCTTTAACTTCTTCTGTGACCCATTGGTTATTTAGGAGGGTATTATTTAATTTCTATGTGTTTATGTGGTTATTGTAGGTTTTTTTGTGATTCATTTCCAATTTTACTGCGCTATGGTCAGATAATATGCATGGAATTATTTCAGTTCGTTTGCATTTACTTAAGCATGTTTTGTGGACCAGTATATGATCTATTTTAGAGAAGGACCCATATGCAGCTGAGAAGAATGTGTATTCTGATGTTGATGGGTGGAACACTTGGTATACATCTACTAGGTCCATTTTTTCACAAGCTTGATTCAGTTCTGCTATTTCTTTGCTGATTTTTTGTTTGGTTGATCTATCTCTCTGTGACAATGGGGTGTTAAGGTCCCCTGTTATAATTATATTATTGTTTATTTGATTTTTCACGTGTCTAAAGAATTATCTTACATAATTGGGTGCTCCCATATTCGGTGCATATATATTTATGATTGTAATCTCTTCCTCTTGAAGTTTTCAGTTAACAAGTATGGAGTGATCTTCTTTATCTCTTTTGATCATTCTCAGTTTGAAGTTTGCATTGTCTGCAAACATAATAGCTACCCCTGCTTCTTTCTGGGTTCTTGTTGCATGGAGTACTGTTTTCCAGCCCTTGATTTTTAGTCTGTGAATTTCCTTTTGAGTGAAATGTGTTTCTTGTACACAGCATATTGTTGGGTTTTGTTTCTTAACCCACTCTGCTAGTCTTTTTTTTTTTTATTGGAGAGTTGAGACCATTTACATTGATTGATAAAACTGATATGTACCGGCTCATCCCTGTCATGATATCTTTCTGTTGTTGGTTTTCTACATTTTCTGTTTAATTATTTGCCCTGCTTAGTGGTTTCCTTTGGTTGTTGTTCTTAAGATTGTGACTATCTTTGTCTCTTTCTAGAGAGTCTTTCAGTACTCTTTGTAGTGTTGGTTTGGTGGCCGTAAATTTCTTCAGTTCTTCTTTGTCATGAAAGTATCTATTTCTCCATCGATTTTTAAGGATAGTTTTGCAGGGTACATCAATCTGGGTTGAAAGTTATTTTCTTTCAGGATTTGAAATTCTTCACTCCAAGCTCTTCTTAACTTAAAGGTCTGTGTTGAGAAGTCTGCCGTGATTCTGATAGGCTTTCCTTCATAGGTGATCTGTTTCTTTTCTCTGACAGATTTTAGTATTTTGTTCTTGTGCTGTATTTCTGATACCCTTATTATTATATGTCTGGGTGAAGATTTATTTTGGTTGTGGTTAATTGGGGTTCTGCATGCCTCAGTTAACTGTATTTCAGATCCTCTTTCCATGTTTGGAAAGTTTTTTGCTATTATTTCTGTGAATAGTCTTCGCAGGTCATTAGTATTGACCCCTGCTTTTGCATTGATGCCTATTAATCTTATGTTATTTCTCTTGGCATCATCTTGCAGCTATTGAATTGTTGTTTCTTGGTTCCTTACTACTTTAGGAGATCTTTTCTTCATGGCCATGATCTCCCATGCTGTCTTCAAGATCTGAGATTCTATCTTCAGCTTCATTTAAGCAGTTTTTCAAACTTTCCATGGAGTTTTTCATTTCCTGCATTTCCCTTTGCATCTGTTTCATGCATTCTGTTTGTGTCTTATATTGTTCATTCAAAGTTTCAATCATTTTCTTAAGGTCTTCTATTTTTTTATCTTGCTCTTCTTTAGATACACACAGCATTTCTTTAATAATGATTCTCATTTCATTTTTTAGCTGAGAGAATATTTCTGATTTGAATTTCTCTATAGCTTCATCAAGCTGTTTCTTTATTGCATTTTCTATCATTTCAGAAAGTCCATTTTTGTCACTCCCATTGTCTTCCATTTCAGTGTCTCTTGGGTTTGTTCTTAGTGGGCTGGGGGACTGAGACTGCCTCTTGGTCTTTCGTTTTGTCATTTTCTTCTAGAAACTATGTGGCTCTGTGTCCTTCGAGACTGACCAGGTGTTCCCCTGTGGGTTGTGCTGAGTGGTAGGTCTTGCTGAGTTTCAGGACCCGGTAGAGCTGGATCCTGTGCACAGCAAGGGAGGGCGGCCTCCCGGGGAGTGTGGGTGGAGCCTCCGCCTTAACTGAGTGAGGGCTAACGCCTCCCAGTCCCAGGGAGCTCTTGGCTCTGTTTTAAGTCTTACAATAGCTCTCCTAGATCAGTCTTCACTCCCATCAACAGTGGAGAAGTGTTCATTTTTTCTCACAGTCCCTCCAGAATTTGTTATTGGTTGATTTCTTAATGATAGGCATTTTTTCTGTAGTGAGATGGAGTCTCAGCATTGTTTTAATTTGCATCTCTGCAAGGACCAGTGATGTTGAACATTTTTCCATATATTTATTTCCCATTTGTATTTCTTTTTTTTTTTTTTTTTTTTTTTTTTTTTTTTTTTTTTTTTTTTTTTTTTGCGGCACCGGGCATTGAACTCACAACCTCGTGCCTGCCATCCCATTTGTATTTCTTCCTCTGAGAAATGTGTATCCATTTTAGATGCTCATTTTTGGATTGGGTTTTTTAATTCAGGGACTCTGATTTTTTTTCAATCTGTTGTATGCTCTGGACATAAGTCCTTTGTCTGAGGGACTACTGGTTAAAATTTTTTCCATTCTATGGGTTGTCTTTGCATTCCACTGGTGATTTCTTTTGCTGTGCAGAAGCTTTTTATTTGGATGAGATCTCAGTTGTTGATTGAGTGTTTGTATTTGCAGGGTTTGCAATAAGGGTTTCGTTCATGAAATCTTTGCCTATACCTGTGTCTTCAAGAGTTCAGCCTATTCTCTCTTCCAGCAGATTTAGTGTTTTTGTCTTAATATTTAGACCTTTGTTCCATTTCAGTTTTAGTTTAGTGCATAGTGATAGACATCAGTCTAGTTTTAGTCTTAGGCATGAGAATATAATGCAAAGAATCAATGAATCAAGGAGTTTATTCTATGAAAGATTAAATAAAATGATAAACCCTTAACCAACTTTATCAAAAAATGAAAGAAAAGACTCAAATTCTTGTAATTAGGAATGAAAAGTGTGAAATCACAGTATATCCTACAGAAAACCAGAAGATCATCAATACCTACTCCAAGAACTTGTACTCCAAGAAGATGGAAAACACAGGAGAAATTGATAGCTTCCTAGATACATATGAATTGCCAAAACTGGGTTAAGAAGATATAAAAATTCTAAATAACCCAGTATCAGTCAATGAAACCGAAAATGTAATTAAAAACATATGAACAAATAAAAACCCAGGTCTTGATGGATTCACTGCTGAATTCTACAAGAAATTTAGAGATCTAATGCCACTAATGTGGAAACACTTTAACAAAATTGAAAGGGAAACAATACTACCAAAATCATTCCTGGGAACAAGTATTACCCTGATACCAAAAAAAGAAAAAAAGAAAAAAAAACAGACGGTCCCAACCAAAAAATAAAACTACAGGCCAAGCTCCCTACTGAACATAGATACAAAAATCCTCAATAAGATACTGGCAAACAGAATGCAGCAAATTGTCAACAAAATTATATACCATGAACAAGTAGAATTCATCCTATGGATGCAGGGATGGTTCAACATATGCAAATCAATAAATGTAATTCAATAAAGACAAAGACAAAAATCACATGATCATCTCAGAAATTGCCTGTGATAAAATTCAACAATCATTGATCATAGAAACTGTGACAAAAATAGATGTAAAAAAATCTTACCTCAAATTCATCACAGTCATTTATGCAAAACTTACCATCAATATCACACTAAATGGGGAAAAATGAAAATTTTTTTCTAAAATCAGGAACAATACAATGGCATACACTTTCATCACTTTAGTTCAAATTGCACTTGGATGTTTAGCAAGAGCAATCAGGTACAAAGAAATAAAAGGGATACATTATTAAAAGGAAGAAGGCAAAGTATACTTATTTGCAGATTACATGATCCTTTAAATGGAAGATTCAAAACTCCATTAAAGACTCCTAGAACTAATAAAAAAATCTTTCAAGCAGTAAAATACAAAATCATTTGTGCTCCTATATATCAACAATGAACCAACAAAGAAAGAAACATTAACAATAGCTTCAAATAAAAATTAAATGAAATTAACCTAACTAATGAAGTTAAAGATCTCTATAATGTAAACTATAATACTCTGAAAAAAGGGACTGAAGAGGCCTTCAGAAAATGGAAAGACATTCCCTGAATAGGCAAAAAAATCATATCAAAATATCCCATGTTAACAAAATAACATACAGATATAATGCAACCTCAATCAAAATACCAACAACGCTCTTTATGAAACTAGAAAAAATGATTCTAAAATTCATATAGAAACAGAAGAATTACAGAATAGCAAAAGCAACAAGAACAAAGCAGAAAGTAGTATAGACCTGGATTTCAAATTATAATACAAATCTATAGTAATAAAAACAGCATGGTACTTGCTCAAAATAGACATGTGAATCAAATGAACAGAACAGGGGAAGCAAAAACCCTAGGACTATCCATTGCATCTTTGACAACCCAAAAACATACACTGGAGAAAAGAGCATATTCATCAAATAGTTGGGAAAACTTTGCTATTCACATGCAGATGATGGAATCTAAACCTAGATCTCTCACACTGTACTAAAACCAAATAAAAATGGATCAAAGATGTAGATATATAAATAGAAACACTAAGTTGGAAGACAAAATAGGTAGAACTACAAGAGGACACACATAGACAAGGATTCTGAGCAGAATCCAAACCATACAAGCAATAACAGCAACAATCAACAGAGTTTCTGTACAATAAAGGAAACAATCAACAGAGTTAAGAGACAACCTACAGAATATGAAAAAGTTTTTCCAGCTACTCCTCAGAGAGTTAATATCTAGAATACGCAAAGAACTAAATGAAATTAGATCTCCCCAAAATAAAACACCTAATCTAAACATAAGCAACCAAAATGAATACACAGATCTCAAAAGAAAATGCCCAATGGGTACATGAAAAATGTTCAACATTTCTGGGTATTTGAGAAATGCAAATTAAAACAACACTGAGATTCCATCTTATCCCAGAAAGAACGGCTATAACAGATGCTGGCGAGGCTGTAAGAAATGAAGGACCCTTCTATATTATTGGTGGGAATGTAAATTCATGCAACGATGAAAATCAGTATGGAGAATTCTCAGAAAATTAGAAATAGAGTTTCCATTTGACCCAACTATTCCTCTTCTAGGTATCTCCCTGAAAGAGTTAAAGGTATCCTATTACCACAATATGTGCATACCAATGTTTGTAACAACACAACTCAAAATAGTTAAATCTTTCAAACAGCCCATGTGCCCAACAACAGATGAATAGATAAAATTGTATACACACACAGTGGAGTACTCTCTGCCATAAAAATGGTAAGTTTGAGTCATTTGTAGGAAATAAATACACCTTAAGACCATAAATATATGTGAAATACGTCAGGAGAAAGATAAATATTGCATGATTTTGCTTATTTGAGAAACCAAATATATAAATAATTTAAAGAGCAAACTAAAAAACAGATGATAGGAAAAAGGGTTATGAACTTGGTGTAGATAGAAAAGAAATTTGGAGATTGGGAAAGACAGTGGAAGTAAAAGTAATGGTATTGAGATGTAATAAGCATTTTAACCAGTTCCCCAAGATGAATGTATTGATTATGTACCACAAACATATACTAATAGAAAGGGACAAAATAAATATGGAAAAAGCACACCACTGAAATGCCAGATTCCTTCAATTTGTGAAAGAGTTTGTAGAGTTTAGAAAGTCATCTTACCTTGTCATTAAATACAGGTATTCTATCCCGTTGGAAGATACCACATAGACATTGATGGACCAGTGTGCTCTGCATTAAGAGAATGTCCAGCACATTTTAAGAGAGAACAATGTTCATTTAGGGATTCTTTAATCTCTGAAGATCACTGTGAGATGTAAGGTGTTTGGTGTAGCCTCAGTTTCACTTCCTGCATTAAGCCTCAGAATTCACTTAATTATGGTGTCTATTTTCCCATCTGATCTATGTGACCTAGTATGTAAGCTTATATATTTTCTTCCCTAGTTTTGCTATGTTCTCAATTTAAATCATGTGTATATCCCATATTTGTTAGTTTTCTATGATTCTAATGAAATATGCCTAAGTACTTTAAAAAGATAAAAGGTTTATTTGACCCATGATTTGGACATTTAAGGACCCAGGACCAGTATCGGTTCAGCTCTAGTGAAGACTTTATGGTGCATGGTGGCATGAAGGAAGAGGTCATGTAGAAGATGGGAAGCCAGTGACTCACAGATCAAGCTTACTCTTTTATAAAAAGTAGCTTACTTTTTGAGGGCAGTGCCAATCCCTTCCAGAAGCAGCACCCAATGACCTTCTGCTAGGCTCCACTACCTCTCAACATTATCACTCAGGGACCAAGCTATGAGCACATGAACTTTTGAGCACAGACCATCCACATCATAGCATGCCCCTTACAATACTTGTGGATTGCAGAGATTGCAGTCCTAGCCTTGGTTTCCTCATCTGTAGGGAGGCAGAGGACCTATCATGGGTTCTGTCACATGGCTTGTAATACTCAGTTTTGCGAAGATGTTGTCAGCAAAAGCTATAATATTACCAGTTGCTCAATTGTGTGAATCTGTGCATGTTTTAGTTCTTTTGTAGTTTTACAAATCTTATTTTCCCATATTTACTGCAACCTATCTTATAATTAGATATATGAACATACACTTAAACATTTATCAAGTGCACTAGAATGCATATATAAAAGATCTGTTGATCTCAAAGGCCTGTGGGGACTGGGAGTCTGTGCCCCACAACCTGCCGTCACCTAGGAACACACAGTGATATCTGCAAAGACTGAAAAGCTGCACCCAAAGACATGCCCACACCCAGGAACCACTGGTGAGGCTCCTGAGGACTGGGAAGCTGAACCCAGAAACTAGCAGTCATCCAAGTACCCTCCCTAAAACACACAGGGTTTTGGTGTCTGTGCCCAGTGACCCACCCACACTTAGGAACTATCTCTGAGGCCCTCAGGGACTGCGAGTCCATGCTCAGTGACCCTCAGTCACCTAGGAACCCTTGGTGAGGCCCTCAGGAACTGAAAGTCCACCCTTAGTGACCCAATCTCTGAAGCCTACAAGGACTGGGAGTCCACACCCAGAGACCCACAGCCATCAGCAACACTTAATGAGGCCCACTGCTGGACAGGCTGCCAGAGTAGGAAGCATCTAGGGCTTGGCATATGACTGAATTAGAGGAAAACAGGAAAATGCCAAAACAAAAGAACAAGATGCAATCTCAAACTTTCAGCCCATCCAAATCTAGTATGGGAGACATAGATATAGATGAAATGAGAAATCAAACACCTGAAATTTCTGAAATGATAGCAACAGAAGTAAAGAAACAACTCCAGGAAACTATGAAGGAAATCAGATCAGCAATAATCTCTCAGGTAAAAACAAAAATCATAAACCTAATAAAAGAATTGGTGAGTATATCCAAAGAAAATATAGAAAAAAAATATAGAGGAGTAAAGAAAAATGATGAAAACCTTCAATGAACAATACAAGAAACAATTAGAATACATGAAACAGATTCAAGGAGATATCCAGAAATTCAAAAATTCCATTGGAAGCTGGCAAAACAACAAAAATAAAATTGAAAACAGACTTTCAGACCTTGAAGACAGGATTGTGACTAGTGATCATGAAAGGAATGATCTCTTAAAAATAACAAGGAATCAGGAAATAACAATTCAACAGTTGCAAGATGATGCAAAGAGAAAAATATAAGACTGATAGGTGTCAATGAAAAAGCAGACAACACAAATGACATGAAAAGACTATTTACAGAAGCAATAGTAGAAAATTTCCCAAACATGGGAAAACAACCAGACATACAGATAAATGAAGCATATAGAAGCCCAATCAGCAATACCCAAAATAAATCTATACCTCAACACATAATGATCAATATCCCCAAAATTCAGCATAAAAATAAAATATAAAAAGCTGCTAGAGAAAAAAAAACCACCTATAAAGGAAAGCCTGTCAGAATCACAGCATACTTATCAAGAAGAGCATAGAGTAAAGTATTTCGTGTACTGAAAGAAAATGACTTCCAACCCAGATTAATGTACCCGGCAAAACTATCTTTCAAAATCAATGGAGAAATAAGGTACTTCCATGACAAAGAACCAAAGAACTTCATAAGCACACAACCAATCCTACAAAGAGTACTGAAAGATATTCTAGAAAGAGATAAAAATGACAACAAGAACAACAACAGAAACAAACTAACAAGCAGGACAAGCAATTAAACAGAGAGGAAAAGTAGGAAACCAACAGCAGAAAGATAACATGACAAAGATAAGCCAATAGATATCAGTTATAACCATTAAAATAAATGGCTTCAATTCACCAATCAAAAGAAACAGACTGGCAGAGTGGATCAAGAAACAAAATTCAACAATAAGCTGTATAAGAAACACACTGAACTCAAAAGGAAATTCATAGACTAAAAACCAAAGGATGGAAAACAATACTCCAAATGACAGGAACCCAGAAAAAAACAGAGGTAGCTATTCTGTTTGCAGACAATGTGAACTTCAAAACAAGAATGATGAAAGGAGATAAAGAAGGTCACTACATACTAGTTAGGGGAAAACTTCAAGAGAAAGAGGTAACAATCATAAATATATATGCACCAAATATGGGACCACCCAACTATGTAAGAAAAATATTAATAGACATGAAAAATCAGATAAGCAACAATACAATTATAATAGGGGACCTTAACAGCCCATTGACACAAAGAGGCAGATCAACTAGACAAAAAATCAGCAAAGAAATAACAGAACTGAATTGAACTTATGAACTGTACTTAGTAGACATGTACAAAATGTTCCACCCAACATCAGAATACACATTCTCCTCAGCAGCACATGGGACATTCTCTAAAATAAACCATATACTAACCCATAGAACATACTTAAGTAAATACAAAGGAACTGAAATTATTCCATGTATATTATCTGCCCATAGTGCACTGAAATTGGAAATTAATGACAAAAGAAACTGCAAAAATTTCATAAACACATGGAAATTAAATTTCACCCTAATGAAGAACCAATGGGTCACAGAGGAAATTAAAGAAGAAATTAAACAACATATATGATCAAACAAAAATGCAAATACAACTTACCAGAATCTGTGGAATGTAATGAAAGCAGCCCTCAGAAGGAAATTTATAGCAGCGAATTCCCATTTCAGGAAAATGGAATGAGCACAAATAAACAATCTAATGCTGCACCTCAAACTTCTAAAAAAAGAAGCACAAGTTGAGCCCAAAGCCCAAAGAAGAGAGGAAATTATAAAGATCAATTAACTCAACTGCAACTAAGAAAACAATACAAAGAATTGATGAATCAAAAAGTTAGTTCTTTGAAAGAATAAATAAAATTAATAAACCCCTAACCAACCTTATCAAAAGAAGGAAACAAAAAACTCAAACTCATGTAATAAGGAATGAAAAGGGTGAAATCAATATAGATCCTGTGGAAATACAGAAGATCATTAATACCTGCTTTGAAAAACTTTACTCCCATAGGCTGGAAAACACAGAAGAAATGGATGGATTCCTGGAAACATAAATTACCAAAGCTGGACCAAGAATTTAAAAAAAAGCCCTGGTCCTGATGGATTTACAACTGAATTCTACAAGAAACTGAGAGATGATTTAATACCATTACTCCTCAAACTCTTTAATGAAATTGCTGGGGAAGCAATTCTCCCTAATTCATTTTGGAAGATAAATATTACCCTGATGACAAAACCAGAGAAAGACCCAACCAGAAAAAAAAAAATACAGACCAATCTCTCTAATAAACATAGATACAAAAATCCTCAATAAAATACTAGCAAACAGAATGCAGCAAATCATCAAGAAGATTATACACCATGACCAAGTGGGATTCATCCCAGGAATGCAGAGATGGCTCAACATATGCAAATCAATAACTGTAATACACCATATTAACAGAGTGAAAGACAAAAACGACATGATCATCTCAATAGCTACAGAAAAACTTTGGTAAAAATTCAACATTCACTCATGGTAAAAACCCTAGAGAAAGCTGGACTAGATGGTCTTTACCTCAATTTGATTAAAGTCATCTATGACAAATCAACAGCCAACATCATACTAAATGGTCAGAAACTGAAAGCTTTCCACTCTAAAATCAGGAACAAGACAAGAATGTCTACTATCACCACTCCTATTCAATATGGTTGTGGAAACATTAGCCAGACCAATTAGACAAGAGAGAGAAGTATAAGGAATAAAGATAGGAAAGGAAGAAGTTAAATTGTATTATTTGCAGATTCCATGATACTCTACATAGAGGACTCCAAAAACTCCAAAGACAGGCTTCTAGACCTAATAAGCAAATTCAGCAGTGTAGCTGGGTACAAAGTCAATACCAAAAGTCAATCGCATTCCTGTACACAAATAACAAAGAGAGAAACTAGGGAAACCACACCCTTTAAGATAACATCAAAAAAATGAAATACTTAGGAATCAATCTGACAAAGGAAGTAAAAGATTTATACATTGAAAATTGCATTACTCTAAAAAAAATATTGAAGAAGAATTCTTAAAATGGAATGATATCCCTTGCTCATGGGCAGGAAGAAACAACATCATGAAAATAGCCATACTCCCAAAACTGTTATACATATTTAATGCAATCCCAATCAAAATACCATTAGCATACCTCACAGATCTAGAGAAAACATTCCTAAAATTCATATGAAACCATCAGAGACCTAGAATAGCAAAGGCAATCCTGGGCAACAAAGGGAAGGCAGGAGGCATCACAATCCCAGACGATATTATACTACAAAGCTGCTATAATAAAATCAACATGGTACTGGCAATAAAAACAGGTCTGAAGATCAGTGGAACAGAACAGAAGATTCAGACACTACTACAGCCACACTTGACCACCATGTCTTTGACAAAGGGGCCAAACATGTTCACTGGAAGAAAGATAGCCTCTTTAATAAGTGGTGTTGTAAAAACTGTCTTTCTATATGATGAGGGCTTAAACTAGACCCATGCCTATTACCATGCACTAAAGTCAAAATGGATCAAAAATCTAAATATTAAGACAGAAACACTAAACCTACTGGAAAACACAGTAGGCAGAAATTTTGAGGACATAGGGATATTTCAAGCTTTTTTGAACAAAAACCAAACTACATGGGAAGTACTTCAAAGAACAACTGATATCTTATCTTATTAAAAAGTTTTTGCACATTGAAAGAAATCACTAACAGAGTAAAAAGAAGACCAATAGATTGGGAAAAGAGTTTTTCCAACTGTCCCTCAGACAAAGAACTTTTATCTAGAATGTATAAAGAATTGAAAAATATCAGAGCCCCAGATTTATAGACTCAATCCAAAAATGGGCTTCTGAAGTGAATACATAATTCTCAGATGAAGAAATACAAAGGGCAAATAAATATATGAAAAAATGTTCAACATCATTGGTCATTCAAGAAGTGCAATTTAAAACTACACTGAGATATCATCTCACTCTAGAAAGAATGGCTAACATCAAGAACTTTACCAATATCAGATGCTGGCTGGGCTGTGGGGGAAAAGGAGCATCTCTCCATTGTTGGTGGGAGTGTAGATGGTACAACCACTGTGGAAATCAGCATGGAGAGTCCTCAAAAAACTAGGATTAGAGGTCCCATTCTATTCCCCTTCTGGGTATTTTCCCAGAATTGAAAACATCATACCACAGCAATATATGTGCACCCATGTTTATAGCAGTACAATTTGTAATAGCTAAATCTTGGAAGCAACTCAAATGCCCATCAATTCAGGAATGGATAAAAAAAGATGTAGTATTTTTATATAATTAAATATCACCCAGCCATAAAGAACAATAAACTCAAGGTTTTTATAAGTAAATGGATGTTACTAGAAACCATACTCATAAGTGAAATAAATCAGACTTGCATGTGTGAACACCAAAGTGTCTTACTAGTATAAAAAACTGAAAAAGTAAATAAAATCCAAAAGTTACAATAGATAACATGAAAGGGAAAGAAACTGCTCAAAGGGAAATTTTATTGTTTGATCAATCTTGCATTCCTGTATCTGGTAGCCTGAGCAATCACTTTGAGGATAACAATATGCAGTACAACAACCATTGTTAAATTCTTATCTTGTTTTGAAATCCTACACTATCATTGGTTTTGTTGTTGTTGTTGCTGTTGTCATCATTTTGCTTTTTTGTTATTTTTTAATTGTCCATTTCTTGATTTTTCTGTTTTTTTCCTCTTAAAAATAAAAAAAATAAAAAAGGAACTGTTTTGAGGTAATAAAATATATTCTTTTGAAATGACAATTCATTTATACAATTTTGGAAGACTTATTTAATTTGGAAATACTGTGTTATGGCCAAAAGAAAAAAATTGAAAGATTACAAGTTGTAAAACTACTCTCAGAAATTAATTTCCTTAGGCATTTTGCAAGAATAATAGCTAAACTCACATTATTAAATTAATTAGCCAGAATATATAACAGTCAAAAAGCAGTAGGTAGTTAAAATTTGTATCTTGTAAAATTAAAAAGAAAATCAATGTTAGAGGCTAAAAACTGTTTTCACTAAATGACTTGAAGAACATTGCATTAGTAAAATAAATTTTATCCCTAAAGTAAAATGACAAGGGAATTCTAATCACTTCTAGAGTATATCAAGACATTTACATGGAACTTCAAAAAAACCATGGTTAACATAACCTAAATCAGCTGCTTTTTCTACAGGCTACCCTGCTCTATTACCTTAGCCATCTTTCATCATCTAAGTCAAACAATTTAGAGAGTGAGAACATAAATTCTGACCCTAAGCCAGGGGCTATCAGTGAGTTTGGAAGTTCACATTCTGTTGGTGTGAGGTCAGTTTTCTGTCACTGGTGATCAATGACCACCCAGCGTCCTTAGCCCCAAGATATCTTAATGGGTTTAGCAAGGTTCCCATTTTAACAGATTTACTTGCAGATTTCAGAAAATGATTTTTTATTGAAATTTGCCAAATCATGTTTTGGTGAGTTAAAATAGAAAACAATTTTAAATAGTAGTTGTCATCTAAATTGACAGGCAAAGGCTGAGTCTTTTAGGAAGGGTGACTAAGGAGCAGAGAAGAAAGGATTATATCTATAAATAAACAAAGACTTAAAACCTTTTAGCAGGAACATCCATACACTCAGTTTAATCTCTTATGACAATGGTTTTAGTCTCCTGGCAATTGCACAGTCTCATCTAGTGATAAGGAAAGTATCCTTTTCTTGCCTGTATTAATACACATAGAACTGGGGGTACCATGCTTAATATTGCACTGCATTGTAGAAAACTGTTTTCTTAGTCTCGTGGGTACTGACGTTTTAAACCACTTATTCCTGATTTATTCAAGTACTTGACAGTGTCAAAAGAAGGATCCTTTTTGCCTGCAGTGTCTGTAGTTGAGGCAATTTGACATCTGTTCTTGTCTCTGAAGCAGGTGGTACCTGTTGTCCACTTGCTATTCCATGGTGCTGATGTCAAGATTATTTCTTTAGTGATGGAGTTTTGTGCCACCACAGTATTATGAAAATCTATAGAATAAGCAGTACTGATATTTTATATTAAATTCCACATTTTAAAGAACTCATAAATACTTCAACCTGAGAGTATAATCAGAGATTACCCAGAGGATGAATTGGGGAAAATGTCTAACTTGCATGATAACTAAGATATTTGTTAGATACTAATCTCTTTGTCAATGCATTTGTCATATGCAATAAACTTTTCTTTTAAGTTTTAATAGTAAACATATTGTTATTTTCTAAAGGATAAGGTGATAAGAAAATGTGCATTTATATGATGTATGTGAATTTAAAGAGTTGTGATTTAACAACTAAACTGGTTACCCTTCACTTAAGGGACAATACATTTTTTCTGTCTAGTTCTCCTACTTAGTAACTAGGACAGAATTCTAAGGAGAGCTTTTGCATGTGATCTCACTGAATGGAGGTGAACATAGCTTTCAAATAGGTATCAAAGATTTTTTTATGAAAATGTAGTGTCAAACAATTGTATGGCACTATGTAGTTCAATTTGTTGAGTATAGATGCCAAGTTGCCACACATCTGTTGCAAGTTTCAGACAGACAGCTGGCGAAGGTGTGCCATAGGTACAAGGAGAGAGCACAGCATGCTTGAAGGGCTGAGGATAGATCCATCACCACACTTGAAACATAGCCAGAGACCACACCTTAACAACCAGCAGCATCAATTTCATGTAATAGGATCCAGTGTGCAGTAATCTCTACTCCTAAGTTTTCACCAGGAGGTGTTTTGAAAGTCCTTATGTGTGGCATTTTAGCCCTTGACCCAGAAAGAATGGAAAATGATAGGAGTTTAAAATCTTGGATTTTTTGCATTGCTTTTTAATTTGATTTGTAATGAAGAGAATTGCAAATATAGTGTGTCTTTGCATTATTCATGATCCTCAGGCCCTCAGGAAATACCACATGGTTGAATTATTTTTCTTTTGAATTGTGATGCTGAAGTGAAGTGACTGCATTTTAAAAATTATATATTCAAGTAAACGTTGTACTTCTATATATTCACCTTCTGATACTTTTATCTAATTTCCATCATGTACTTTAATCTAATTGTAGTGGTAATTATTTTACTGTCACTTTATAAGCCATATAGATATTGTATGATTGTATAATTATGATTTTTAAAAATAAAAAAGTCACGGTCCTTAAAAATATTTATGTAGGTTTGACTGAGATAAAAATAAAATGTAGGCTTGGCTGTTATGAAAATAAAATTGCTCCCAAGAGAATAAAGAATTTGCAAATGTGAGAATAGTCTCTTGAGCAGTGCTGCAAAAAAGAGAGAGAGAGAAAAAGAATATTTAGAAATAAATCAGGTTGCAATAGCATTGTTATAATTGAATAATTCTTCTAGATGGTTATCTTGAAGGGAGAAAGCTCATTTGAGTGTAGCTCCCACTGTATTTGTGAATACTCAAGTGCCATTGTCATATGCCACCTTTCCTTTTCAATGAGGAGGGCCCCTTTATGGTACAAAAGCTAGCAGTTTTCAAAGGGTGACATATGTGCCACTAATGAGCATAAAGCACTCTGAGTGGACAGAGATTTTCACAGAAACCTGTAAGACTTCACTTTCTTGCAATCCTATGAAGTGTGGGGAAACTTCTCATGCTTCTCCACTTACCCAAAGGGAGTAATACATATGTGTATGATATATATATATATATATATATCATATACATATATATATCAGATATATATGTATGTGAGTGTGTGTATATACCAGACATATATAAAACACAAGTATATAAAACATGTCAGACATATATGTATCAGATGTATACATTACATATATCCGACATATTTTGTATCATATATATATTAGACATGTATCTGACAAGTATATTAGACATAATATATCACATACATAAATATTATATATATATATATACACATGTAGTATACATATATGCAGTAATATCTCAGGTCTCAAATGCTTCTGTTCATGAACAATTCAGTTTGCAAACATAAGCATTTGGCAAAATTTTGCTTCTGTTCACAAACTCCACATCTGGTGATAAACAGCACTGTGCCCATCTCCCCAGAATGAACACAAACACAGTCATCTTCCCAGAATCATGGAATAAATTAAATCCATGAACCAAGATACCACTGTACATATATCCTGCTTTTCATGCTATTTCATCCCCTTTTCAATTGTTTTTAATAGAACTCAAAGGAAACCAATGTTTTACTATCAGAGTCCCTTTTTCTAAAGTAAAAGAATAGAGTCCATTTAAATAATTTATTTTAATCTCCAAAACTGTACATAATTATTTTCAATACATGACAGAAGAAGATTCTCCATAGAATGGTCCTTTGAGTGAATTTTGAAGGAAACAAAGAGAGGGAACAATGAAGAGAGGGCACTCATACATAATTATATTTCCATAACACACTTTTGACTCTTTGGTTACAAATAGATATTACATAAAGAAATGATATTCATATTTCTTTTTATCACAATAAACATGTATATCATTTGTTTTCTTCTGAGCCAGATTTATTTGTGCCATTTAATTAATAATAAAAGACCATTTTAGGATTTTCAATTTCCTTACTATTCAAATAATTTTTAAATCTCTGATTGTAATGAGTCATAACTGTTTAGTTAATGAAATGCTGACATTAATATTACTCATTTTCTAATACTTCAACATCATACAACAAAAAGTTTAACATTTCAATGTTTTACATTTGATAAAACTATTGTTTTTTTATTTTTATTTTATTTTGAGATTCATACCACAGAAGAGGAAGGAATAGAATGAAAAGAATAAGGAGGAGGAGGAGAAGAGAAAAGAATGAGATAATAGAGAAGTGAATGATTCCAGCTAAGGAACTGAGGTGTCTCAGTAGGTAGAATAATAACTACCTGCCCATGGATAATTGGCCTTGACTTCTATCTTAGTCACCAGGGAAGCAAGTGTAATGACCTCTGCTGCTTACTGCTTTAGCACATCACATATACACTTCATAATTTAAAACAGTTGCTGGTATCTGTACCCAAGCTTGTTAGAATAAATGCTACCAAGCATCAGGATTGAAGTTCTTTAGTGAGCCTGCAGATTGCAACATCCGATAAACAGCCTTAGGAGAAAGGGGAGCACAGGGCTGCACAAGGATTCCTAGGATGTGAGCACTGGATGGAACCCCAAGGTTTCCATGGACATCCTGCTGGTTGATGAAGGAACCAGGAGTAGAGCTTGATCCTACTGGAAACTACACCCTAGAAAATGTACAATTTTGTTGTTCCTAATGGATGACAAGAAATGCTAAGGCCAACTATGGGTCTTCAGACGCAACCCCAGAGTGTTCGTGGAGAGCACGGGACAGCCTGGACCTCTATCCTCCACCAAGCAATGACAAGGTGGTGCTCACTCTCCCTCTGTGACCTGGGGTACCAGGAGGACTGCTGCAGGTCAGCATATTTCCTATTGTCTGTGACAAGGCCACCCCTCCATGGTGGCACTGGGGACCACATGGGAGTGATCATGCCACTCTTACCCATCCTGCATCAGACATCACATTTGAGTGGCAAATCTACCTCAGTGGGAAGGATGAGCTACTGTCCCTTCCTCCTGCTGCCAGACTGGTGTCAGACAAAACCAGTTAAAGGAGATGATTCTAACAAAACTCAGTCTCATCACAATACACCATCTCCAGGCTTCAGTATTAAATCATCCATCCTACCAAGTCAGGAGAATGTAAACTGAATAAACAAGTCATGTGTCAATATCAAGATTACATTCTTACAGCTATGTGACAGTAACACCAGCCATAAAAGTACTTCAACAGCCACAGACACTCCGCTGCAACCAACAGGTCACTACCTAGTCATGTTTTCTAGCCCTCAGCCTGGTTCTTGATCCATTGTACATCGGTGGCTCTTCCTCCTTTCCACTCATCTTTGCATCTTTGCAGGCTGTCCATGCCACTGCTCAAGGTACAGCCCTTAGGGGAGGCAGGATGTAACAGATGTTCCCTGTGATTTTTGTCTTTAAATCACAACTATTTTGAAGTTAGACATACTCTGTCTGGAGGCTAACGTAGGGTTTTGCTTTTCTGTGGGCTCGTTCTTCCTTCTTGGTTTCTCCTCTAGTCAGAAGTAAAAAGCAAAAGGAACTGTTGAAGGCCCCACAAGACAAAAGAGAATCCAAAACAATTTGGGAGGGGAGTGGATATAACTCCCTCCCCTATCAACAAAACAACCCTAAAAACCTGCACTGTGCTACACAATGCTGGCAGGAAAAGACTCACTGAATAAAGAAGCTGGTAACCCAAGACCATCAAAACAAAAATAATAAAATGAATCTCCAATAGGCCATCACAAGTATACTTAAAGAAATGAAAAAGCGGAGAATGTCAACAAACAAATAATAAATATAAAGAAGAACTAAAGAAAATCTTAGAATTGAAAAATAAAATTCACAGTTTGGCAAACATCAGTGGGCAAACTTCTGTCAGTGGCAGAGCAGAAGGAAGAGAGGAAAGGGTGACAGAGAAAAATAGAGAGAGAAAAGAAGAGAAGAGACAAAAATAGAAACTGCCCAATGTAAAGACAGAAAGAAAACAGACGTTAAAAATAGGAACTTGAGGATCTCTAAGAAAGTATCTAACATTCATACTAGTGAAGTCTTCAAAAAGACAGGGACTACCCAAAGACTGAAGGAAGTGTTTGATGCAAGCAGGATTGACTGAAAATGCCCCAAATTTGGTAAGAGACACAAATCTACAGATTCAAGATACTGTGTAGATCTCAAAGGGAGCAAATATGAAAAAATTCCACACCAAAATATCTTACCATAAAACTTCTGAACATTAAAAACAAAGAAAAATATTCTTGGAAGTAGCAAGAAAGAAAAACCCTTGTTCTGTAGAGTAAGAGCAGCTTGAGAAGAAGACCTGCGATGTTTGCTGACCTGAAATTCCTATGCCACAAAAATGGTGTTAAAGAATAAAGGGGAGCCTGGCTATAGTGGTGCATGCCTGTAAACCCAGCACTTGGGAGAGGCTGAGGCAGGAGGATTGGAAGCTTGAGCCCTAACTGGACAACATACTGAGACCTGCATCAATGTAAAAAAATAAAATTTAACCATAAAAAGGGCTTAGGATATAACTCTATGTGAAAGCCCTAGGTTCAATCACCTATACCTCTGAAAAAAAGGAAATGAAGATACAGTCAGATGAAGAAAGATAAGGAAATGTCTTATAAGATCTCCCTTGTAAATGAAATAATAGAAGAACCTCTGAGCATCACGAAGGAAGGAAGAATGAAATAAAAACTGTGGGTGGTCAGGGAGGTTTGCAGCTCCTGGCTATCATGTGTCACTGCTCAGGACTGGCCAGGGTGACTTGGAGCCTCCCCCGCAGGCGCACACGGAAGCCCTGCCTTCACCAAGTCAGGCCAGGCATCGTGCAGGGTTGTGCCTACCGGGTTCATGTCCAAGATGCAGGACCTTGAGCAGCGCACATTTGTTGTCCTAGCCCAAGGTGGCTCATCCCTCGGTCTCCGAAGCTTGGGTGGAGACTCTCAGAGGGTCAAAGGAAGTCGCTGCTTCCCCTAGTTTGGAACTCTGCCCTTGCCCACTTGGCATCCTCACTTCCCTTCTCACAGCTCATGCTCAGGCCCTAGCCAGGTCACCCTGCATTCGCCTTTTCTGAGAGAGTCTCCAGATCCTCCACATCCCCCTGGCACCCAGACCCTCAGCCAGAGCCCAGGGGAGGGGCTTGCACTCACTGCACACTGATTCTCGCTTTACCCTGTTACTCTAAGCAATTACAGTCACCTCACTGTGGCTTTGGGCTCTGATTTTTTGCTGCATAGGCTCCTCGAAGCCGTGAGAGTTAAGCTCTCTCCTCCTCAGTTGAGCACGGGATAAATGGACTTTCCTTCCCTCTTTGAATTTTTCAATGTATTTTTTACACTGAAAAACAAAATTGGAAGCAAAACTTACAACACTATGTGATAGATTTCTAAATGTAAGTAGAGGAATTATTTATGACAATTATAAATAGGGGAGAGCAAAGAGAGGTAAGATTGCTGTTTTTCACTCAAGCTGGGTAAATTGAGGGCACCTGTAGATCAATGAATGTGTGTGTGTGGGGGGGGGGTGTTTTGGGAGCCTAATACCTACAGCACAACCCACAAAAAGAAATTCCCAAAAAGATTTAAAAAAAGAACAAACAGGAAACAAAAAATAAAATGTAAGACTTGAACACAGAAATACCAATAATCACATTAAGCACAAGTTATCTAAGTATATCAAAATAAAGAAAAAAGTTCGCAGGATAAATTAAAAACACAATCAACTCACAGTAAAACAAACATGATTTCACTGTATACTATCTACAAGAAATTCACTTCAAATGTAATAATAAAGGCAAGTAGAAAAAAAAAGGAAGGGGAAATATATACTATGCAAAAGTTAATCTGATATATGAGTATCAGATAAATTAAAGAAACTTGCCAGAAAGAGACATTATATAAAGATAAACTGGACAATTCATAAAGAATAGTGGACAATCTTAAATATATATGTTGTGAACAAAAAGCTACAAAACATACAGGGCAAAAACTAGTAGAACTGACAGGGAAAATTAACAAGACCACAGTTCTACTAGGAGGTATCAGTGCTTCTCAGTTGCTAAAACAACTAATCAGAAAATCAGCAAGAATATAGTAAAACCCTACAGTACCATTTTTACTGAACACTCCAAATCACAGTAACATTGTCCATAGAACCTATGCCAAAACAGGCCTTATTCTGGGCCAACAAACAAAACTCAATACTTTTAAAATGAATGAAATTATGCACAGTACATCTTGTGGTGGCAGTGAGATTAAAATGTGAAAATAATAGCACAAGAAAATCTAAATACATGCAAACTCTTTAGAACATATTTCTTAACCATGAGTTTGTCAGAGAAGTCTCAGAGACATATGAGTGAAAATTAAAATAAGATTTTGAGAAAAAGTAAACTGTTAAGAATCAGTCTACCTGATTTCAAGTCTTACTCTGTATCTACACTAATAGAAAATATGTGGAAATGATGGGAAAACTAGACACAGCGATTAATGGAGTAGGATCATAAATTCAGAAATACCCCTTCACATAAGAACAAAAATTATACAACTATTCTAGAAAATAATTTCCTAAAAGACAAGCAAAGTCTAACTAATATGTAACTACACTAGGACTCAGAAATTGTACTTCTTTCAAATTACCTCAGAGAAGTAAGATTCATGCTAAAAAAAAAAAAAAAAAAAAGCCTGTACTCCAGCATTATTCTGATTAACTCCGAACTGGAAGCAAAACAGATGTCCTTCAGTGCCTAAACAGCTAAATGAACTGTGGTACATCCATCATGCAGATTGGAACAGTATTCAGCAATAAAAAGTACAAACTATTCATATATGGTACCACCTAGATCAGCTGCCAGGTAATTTTATGAGTGAAAAATGCCAAACTCCAAAGACTACATACTGTATAGAATTCCATTTATTTTTAGAATATTTTAAACAATCACTTTATGAAAATAGGAAATTAGTTGTCACCAGGCTGGGCTGGGAGATGAGGGGGTGTGACTAGAAGAAGGCAACTTGACTTCATGTATTTGTGGTGATGGAAATATGTAGCATCCTGACTATGCCAGTGCCAATGTGCTGGCTTTGGTGGTGTAATGTTACCACTGAGGAATCCAAGTAAAGGATAAAGGGGTTTCTCCATATTACTTCTTACAGCTGCAGGGAACTGACAGCTGTCTTAAATAAAAATAAGTGTAATTTTAAAGTATATACAGACAACATTGGTGAAGGCTTCAAGGAAATAAATTGGGAATCTTGAAGCCAGGGAAGAGGAAATGCAGCAAAAGGGCACGAGGGGGAGGAATTCTAATAAAAGACACTGTAATGGAGGTCACAGCCCAAGATATTGGTCCACAAAAATTGTGAGATTTCACCTATTACAGGGCAATCATAATTAATTTATGATATAATGATTTGACACTCTCTCTTTTCTCACTTATAACGTTCTGGTATAACAACAGTTGATTCTAACTGAAAGGACAGTACAGCACAGATTCTCCAAGGAGTGTATTTAGGGGAGACTGAAATCAAGAGGAAGGACAAAACAAAAGACATAAGAAGAATTTCAAGCTTCCGGTTCCTACAACTCCTGCAGATACAAAGCATAGCACAACTTCTAGGCAGATGAGCATGAAGCCTTACCTTAAAAACCTATTTATGCCAGTTTCTATCACTCAATACCAAATATGACAAAGGAGTCAAGAAATAAAACCCTCTGAAGAAATGCACGATCACCAGAAGCAAACTTATATGACTCAGAGGTTGGCATTATCAGACAGAGGATTTAAAATAGAATGATAAGCCGGGGGTGGTGGCGCACGCCTTTAATCCCAGCACTCGGGAGGCTGAGGTAGGAGGAGCTTTGTGACTTCGAGGCCGGCTTGGGCTACAACGCGAGCGCAAGGCCGGCCTGAGCTACATAGTGCGACCCTGCCTCAAAAAACTAGGGCCAGGGAGTTTGGCTCAGCGGCTTAAGCGCCTGCCCCGGCAGGTGCAAGGTTGTGAGTTCAATCCCCGGTACCCCCTCAAAAAAATAAAATAAAATAAAATAAAATAAAATAGAATGATAAAATATCTTAAGAGCGGCTATGAAAAAAGTAAACAACATATTAAAGCAGATGGGCAAAGTCAACACTCAAAAGTCAATAGCATTCCTGTATATAAACAACAAACTCACTGAGAGAAAAATTAGAAAAACACCTTTCACAATAGCATCCAAAAAATTAAATACTTAGGTATCAATCTAACAAAAACAGTAAAAGAGTTTTACATTGAAAACTATAGTACTCTGAGAAAAGGAGAGATTGAAGAGAATATTAGGAAAAGAAAAGATATCCCTTGAGTGGGTAGGAAAAACCAACATAGAGAAAATGGCCATTCTCTTAAAATGATTATTTAGATTTAATGCAATCCCAATCAAAATACCAATAGCATACCTTGCAGAATTACAGAACACAACCCTAAAATTCATTTAGCGTCATAAGAGACCTAGAACAGCACAATCAATTCTGGGCAACAAATGCAAAGCAGGGGGCATCACAATCCCTAGCTTGAAATGATACTACAAAGCTACCATGATAAAATCAGCATGATACTGGGAAAAGAAAAAAACTTGATTCAAGGATCAATGAAAGGGATTAGAAGATGAAGAGTCAACTCCAAACAGATTCAGCCAGTTTTTCATTGACAAAGAGGCCAAACACTTTCACTGAAAAAAGATATGCTCTTTAATAAATGGTGCTGGAAAAACTGGCATTCCACATACTAAAGACTAAAACTAGACACATGTCCCTTACCTGCACTAAAATAAAATCAAAATGGATCAAAAATCTAAATATTAAAATAGAAATGCTAAATCTGCTAGAAGAGAGAATAGACAGAACTCTTTAAAAAAAATAGGCGTAGACAAAGACTTTATGAACAAAATTCAGATTATATGGGAAATATTACAAAGAATCAACAACTTGGATCTCATCTTATTAAAAAGCTTTTGTGCAGCAAAAGAAATCACCAACACAGTGAAGAGACAACCCAGACAGTGGGGAAAAATTTTGCCAGCTATTCCCCAGACAAAGGACTAATATCTAGAATATAAAACAAACTCAAAAAAAAAAAAAGCATACTGCCCAAATTGAGAGACCCAATCCCAATGGGAATAAATAGTTACTTCTCAGAAGAACAAGTAGAAATGGCAAATAAATATATGAAAAATGTTCAACGTCACAGATCGTTTGAAAAATGCAAATTAAAACAACATTGAGATTCCATCTCACTCCAGAAAGAATGGCAATTATCAAGAAATCAACCAATAACAAGTGCATGAGGGATTATAGGGAAAAAAGAACCTTTCTCCATTATTGGTGGGAGTGTAGACTGGTGTAGCCACTGGCAATCAGTGTGGAGATTCCTCAAAAATCTAAAAGTAGGGGCCAGGGATATAGCTCAGTGGCACAACACCTCCCTGGCAAGTGCAAGGTCCTGAGTTTAAGAAAATAAAAGCACAAAAAACTAAAACTAGAGGCTCCATTCAACCCCAGTATTTCCCTTCTTGGTATACTCCCAAAACAATTAAAAGCATCATCTCACAGTGATGTATGCACACCCATATTTATAGTGGTGCAGTTCGCAATAGCTAAATCTTGGAAATACCCTAAATGTCCATCGACTGAAGAATGGATAAAGAAACTATGTTTTATTTTTTATACAATGGGATACTTCTCAGCTATACAGAAGGATAATCAGGAGATATTTGTAAGTAAATGGATCCACCTTGAGACCATATTCTTTCTTTCTTTCTTTCTTTCTTTCTTTCTTTCTTTCTTTCTTTTTAGGGGTTTTTGTTTGTTTGTTTTTTGGTACCAGGGATTGAACTCATGACTTTGCACTTACCAGGCAGGCAAATATGCCACTGAGCTAAATCCCTGGCCACCATGTTCTTATATTTACATGTGTAAATATCCCATTGTTCTCTGCCATGAGAAACTGAAAGTATAAATAAGAACCAAAATGTATAATAGATATTGTCAAATAGGAAGAAAATGTTCAAGTGGGATGGGGCACAAGGCAGGAATGAAGGGGAAAGGAAAAACTAATGAGAAAAGGAGAAAAAATGGAAACAAACCTTTTGTAAATAAGGAGGAGAAGAGGGGTTGGAGGGGGGAGGAGAATGAGAAAAAAAGAAGAATCAATATATATCATATATAGGTACAAATTCCCTATGATAAATATGATCATTATGTATATCTAAAATGTACCAATAAGCTTAAAAAATAAGAATAAAAATTTAAAAAAAAAACAGATGGGCAATGGAAGCAGAGACATAGAAACTCAAAAAAGAATAAAAATATATGTTAAAAATCACACACAAATAAAAACTGTCTTTGATGAGCTCATCAGTATACTCTACAGTCAAGAAAATAATCAATGTTGAAGAAACAGCAGAAGAAAACTCCTAATCTTTAAATAGAGAATAAAAGAATGACGCTCACAGAATACAGGAAGTACAGTGAAAATTTTGAAGGTCTTTCACATGAGTCATGGGAATATCACAAAGAAAGGAGAGAAGAGAGAACAATAACTATTTGAAGAAACAATGACTAAGCAGTTTCGACAATTAGTGGTAAGTATCAAATCACAGACCTGGAATACCAGCGAGCACAGAGAAGGATGATTGTCCTCTACCCTGTTTTCTGGTTACTCCTGATAGTCAACTTGACTGGTTGGGGGCCACCCAAGGGATTAATAAAGTACACTTCTGAACACAGCTAGGTGGTTTGTGGGAGAGTGACCTTGGGGAATGTAGTTGTCCTTAGCCTCTTGCTCTCTGACTGTTCTCCTGTCTCTCCCTTCCTTGACCACCATGAGATGAGCATCTCTCCTCCATCACACATCCACCATGGTGTTCTGCCTCAGAGTCCACCAGCAATGAACTGAAACCTTTGAAACTGTGTATTAAAATAAACCTCTTGCCCTTTACATCTTAGGCATCAAGTATTTTGTCCTAATGACAGGAAGGTGACTATGTAGCCTCCTCTTACCCCCAGAAAACTGAGTATTGGTATTGAGCAATGCTGACTACAGAAAACCAAACAAAAAGAGAAAATATTAAAAAAGAAAAAAAAGAAAGAAAAAATAAGACACTTTACTATACTGGAATGGATACAACATTTTCAGAGGACATCTCACAAGAAGCAAGCTAAAAGAGTGACGTGAAATATTTAAAACGCTGAAAAATGCCACAAATCTTGAATTCTATATCCAGTAAAGTTTATCCCCAAAATATTGAGCAAGACGTTAACCCCAGAGGAGGATAACTGTAATTTCAGATGATTAGGAGGCTGATGTAGGAGAATCAAAAGTTGGAGCCTAGCCTAAACAACGTAAAAAGGCACTGTCTCAAAATTTAAAAAATAAAAATTAAAAGGATGAGAATGTAGTTCAGCAGTAAGGTGTGGCATTCAATTCCCAGTACCACATAAAAAGTGCATAGCAAATAAATTCTGTCTGAGAAAATGAAACAAAAGAGAAACAAAATTCAGTGACAGTAGATGCATTCTACAAAAATATTGTTAAGATACTTTCTTCAGGCAGAATTAAAAAATGTCAGAAACTTAGAACAACATAAAGGAGAGAAAGCCATCAACAGTAAATGAAAATAAAAGAAAATCTCTAATGCTTTTTATTTATTGATTTAAAATATAGCTGTTTAAAACAGTCATAGTGATTCTTTTATGATGGCAGCATAGAAATAATTGGAAGCATTGACAGTAATGTCACAAGGGACAGAAAGGGGACTGATAAATATTTGGTAGTAAGGTACTTGTGCTACACATGAAATAACATTATTTGAAAACTGGTGTAAAGTAGTTCAAAATGTTTATTATAAACTCTAAATTATAGCCAATAAAGAAATTTAATGAAGTACATTTGATGTTCTAAGGAGATAAAATACAATCTTCTATAATGTTCCATTAGTACTGAAGAAAGCAGAAATTAAAAAAAGAAAAGAATAGAATAGACCAGGTAGAAAACAGTTATAAGCACAGAATGTATTAATTTAAAATTCAAAGAATTTAATTGTGTGTGATCTAAATAATACAAAGTAAAATACAATCACTCTCAGTGGATTAGAAGGTAATACTCATATATGTGTTGCCAACAAATCCACTATAAAGACCTAGATAGATCAAAGGAATTGTAAAAGATACTCTACACTGAGACTCATCAAAAGAAAACTGAGATGTCCACATTAATTTTGGACAAATTAGGTGGACAGTTTTCAGGGTTGAAATCATCATTACATAATGAGAAGGGCATCAGTTCTCCAAGAAGATGTAACAGTCTTAGTCTTGAATAGGCTTAGCAATAGAGCATCAATAACCATA
>RJWM01027454.1:0-26228 GCA_004363535.1 Dasyprocta punctata
TTTCTATGCTTTAATTGATCTTCATAAATGGAAATTACTTTTGTAATAAGAATTAAATGTCTAACAAAAAATAGCTTATTTCTGTGTTCTTTAGTCTCTGCTACTTGTGCATATCTCATCTACAACCCTCTGTAATACCATTTCCACCATTTCAGAGTAGTCATCTCTTTTTTTTCCCATAAGGTGAAACTATGAAGCATCAAGACTAATTTCTATTTAAAGGTTGAAACATTCGCTCAAAAATTCAATTCCAAGGTCTACTTTAGGACATAATAATGAATACATTGATAATTTTCAGAAAGTTTATTTTTTAGGTCAGTGGTTCTCAATCCTAACATACATTAGAATCACTTGCGGGGCTTTAAAAAAGTCACCATTGTAACCAGGAATAGTGGCTCATGCCTGTAATCCCAGCGCTTTGAGTGACAGAGGCAGGAGGATCCCAAGTTCAAGGCCTGTCTTGGCAACTTAGTGAGAATTTGTCTCAAAAAAAATTTTAAAGGGTTGGGTATGTGTGAAGTGTGTTTGAAAACTGCAGTGAAGGCTTAAATTTTAAAAACTATTTCAGTAAAAGGCACATTGCCATTAATTCCCTTCAAAATTCTCCCTCTCAAAAAACTGAAAGCATTTCCCCTAAAGTCAGGAAAAAGATGCCCACTATCACCTCTTCTATGTGACATAGTACTTAAAACATTAGCCACAGCAATTAGGCAAGAGTAAGAAAGAAAAAAGATACATATAAGAAAGGAAAAATTCAAATTATCATTATTTGCAGATGACATGATACTCTTCATAGAAGCCCCAAAGAATTCCACCGAAAAACTCTTAGAATTAATAACCAACTTCAGCAAAATAGTAGATACAAGATCAACACACAAAAACCGTTAACATTTGTATACAAAAACAATGAACAGGATGAGAAGGACATTATAAAAACAATACCATTCACAGTAGCTTCAAGGAAAATGAAATACCCAGGAATTAACCTAAGAAAGTGAAACACTTCCACAAAGAAAATTATAATACTCTGAAGAAGGAGATTTAAGAGGATATCAGAAAATGGAAAGATGTCCCCTGCTCCTGGATAGGCAAAACCAATAATGTCAAAATGGTATATTTCCAAAACTGCTTTACAGATTCAACACAGTCCCAATCTAAATACCAACAGCATACTTTACAGATCTAGAGAAAACAACCATATGGAGCCAATAGAGACCCACAATAACAACAGCAATTTTGGGCAACAAAAGCAAAGCAAGCAGCACAACAATACCTGACTCCAATAGTGATAAAAACACCATGACACTAGAAAAAAAAAAACAGATACATGGATCATTGGAACAGAATTGAGGATACAGGAAGCTCCCCAGACATATTCAACTATTTGATCTTTGACAAATGGGCCAAAAGCATATATTGGAGGAAAGAGAGCCTATTCAAGAAATGGTGTTGGGAAACTTGTTATCTGTTTGCAAAGATTGAAACTGGACCTTTATCTCTCACCATATACTAAATTAAAATCAAAATGGATCAAAGGTCTAAACATTAAGGCAGAAATATTAAACCTATTGGAAGATAAAGTAGGTAAAACACTTGAAGATATATAAGTAGAAAGGGATTTTCTAAACAGGATCTCAATTGCACAAGAAATAGCAAGAAGAATCAACAAATGGGATTATATCAGACTAAAAGGTTTCTGTACACCAAAAGAGTGAAGAGATAACCTACAGAATGAGAAAAACTTTTTGCCAGCTACACCTCAGAAAAGGACTAATATCTAGACAATACAGAGAACTCAAAAAATTCCGGTCACTTTCTTAAGTAGTACTGGAAGTCTTCTTTCATGAATATCTTTTGTTGTTATCTTAGTCACTTTACCTCAGGGGACACAGTACCTAACACCACAATTTAAAGGAGAGGTTTATTTTGGCTCACTATTTTTAGAGGATTCAAGTCTCTGCCTTGGCTGGCTTAAGGCAGGCAGGGTGTGGTGGAAGGGTCTGGAAGATGTTCAAATCTCGGCAGCCAAAGCAGAGCAGAAAAGGCAAAGGTGATGAAGTAGAAATACCCTTCTGGATTCCATCTGCAGAGTGCAAGACCCTACCTCCTAACAGCAAATTCAGTTTAGAACTCTTCAGTCAATTAATCCACACATGAGTATAGTGCCCCCATGATCCAACCCCTGAGTGAATACATGAGCATCTCAGGACACATTCTAGATCTAAACCATAACAATTGTGCTGGCATGGCTGCCTCATATTTTGAATCAGTTCAAAACTTTGCCTTTGGTGGTCAGTTTAACTTTAGGGAAGAGCCAGAAGTTGCACAATGCCAGACAAAGTGAATAAAATGAATGAAGACAAACCATAATGTTTTTACCATCCATCTTTCTATTAAATGGATTCATCCACAACATTCACCATATTTTTAATCATAGCTCTTAGCTCAGTGGTAGAGCACCCTTAGATTCAATCCCCAATACCATACAGATGGGGAAAAATAAAAACCACTGCCCACTTCTGTTTCCAAAAATTCTGATTGAACCCATCTGAGGTGACCCTCAGGTACTGGGAAGTTTTCAAAACTCCCCAGCTGATTTGGTGGTCAGGCACAGCCAAGAGCTCCTGTCTGAGCATATACTGCATCTGGGGACTCCAACTCTGGTTGCACTTTGGAATCACAGGGGCAACCCTATAAAACACTGGCGCCTGGAGCCTACTCCCAAGGGCCTGACTTAATTAGTCTTGGCTATAGACTGAAGTTTAGTGGTTTTTTACCCCTAGCTATATTTTCCCACCCAGTATGAATATCATTCAATTATTCACTGACATCTGAGAAGTATTTCTTTGCTAGGAATTTGCTTCTGTTGAAATATTAATACCACACTAAGAAAACACTTATTAAAGATTTGTAATCCTTTACAGTTAAGTGAAAACAAAACATGATTGATTTGTCCTTTGTAGCAACATTTAGAAAAGTTCTGTAGGTGGGTAAAGAAAAAACAGTGGTTAAACAAAGGGCATGTGAGGGCATAATGCATTATATAAATACATTATTAGAAAACACATATAAGGTACAAGATAGGTTAGCATCTGAGACCAATTTTTCCTGCTTTAAAAGTACATAGAAGAATATTCCTCCACACCCAGACAACCTCAGCAGCTGAGGCAACCTTCAGTTGCCCTTCCCCTGCACCTCAGCAGCCTTGAGGGGATCATCAGCTACCATTCCCCCACATCTGGATGACCTCAGCAGCTGAGGGGAGCTTCAGCTACCCTTTCCCTGCACCTCAGCAGCCGACGGGATGGTTGGCCACCTTTCCTCTGCACCTAGTTGACTTCAGCAGCCAAGGGGAACCTTGGATTCCCTTCTCCTGCACCTCAGCAGCTGACAGGATCATCAACCACACTTCCCCCACACCCAGATGACCTCAGCAACTGAGGGGAGCCTTAGCTGCCCTTCCACCACACCTGAAAGACCTCAGCAGCTGACAGGCTTGTTCACCACCATTAGCCCCCACCCAAGAGACCTCAGCAGCCCATTGACACTCAGTGAACTCTTCAACCACCTGCAGTACCTTGGTGGACTGGTAGGAGCCTCACCAACCCTCATCCCTAAACGGAGGACCTCAGTTGGCTAGGGACAGTGTGATGAGTTTCCCCCTCAAGTAGAGGACATCAGTGGGCCAACAGAGCCTCAGTGAACCCTCTCCCCAACTTGGCGAGCCAGCAAGAGTGTGGGTGAGACCCTCTTCCATACAGAGAACCCCAAGTGGTTTGGCAAGAGCACTGATGAGGCCTTTCCCCACCTGGAGGAACCAGAAAGGGTCTAAGAGACCCCCACTGACACAGTAGAGTCCTGGCTGGGGCACACACTATAGACAGGTGGATCTGGAGGCCTGAAACTGCCTGAAGCCACAGTAACAATAAGAGCTAAGAGTTGGCTTACGTCAATACTCCTAGGCTAGTCAGCCTAGGAATCATATAGGACTCACCCAACAGGCCCTGCAGGAGGAATTCAGGTGACTGGCCCCTTCTCTACACTGTTGGACACAGCAATCAGCCACACAGTAGGAAACTAAGACACACACAATGAACAGTTGAAACTAGGGGGATTGAAAAGACCAAAATATTAACTCAAGAGGTGAAAATGACAAAACAAAACAGCAACATAGAATCTCAAACACACAATCCATATGGAACAAGTACAAGAGACATCAAAATAGAGAATACTGGAAGTCATATGCCTGAAATTTCTGAAAAGATAGCAAGTGAAATAAAGAAACAAATCCATGTGGCTATAGAGGAAATCAGATTAGAAATAACCCCTCAGGTAAAGAAAGAAATGACAACCTTAATAAAGGAGTCGCTCAGCATAGCTAAAGAAGACATACATAAAAAAGCGCAAGAGCATACAAAAATAATGGAAACCTTGAATGAACAATATAGGAAAAAATACACTGCATGAAATAGATTCAAAGAGATATCCAGGAAATTAAAAATTCCATTGAAAGCTGGGAAAGCCACTTGAATGTAGCTGAAAGTAGACTTTCAAACCTTGAAGACAGGATCACAGCTGCAATCATGAAAGGAAAGAACTTCTAAAAATAACAAGGAATCATGAAATTACCATTCAACAGTTTCAAGACGATGCAAAGAAAAACAATATAATACTGATAGATACCAATGAAAATGCAGGAGTCAGCACAAATTACATTAAAAAAACTATTGGCAGAAGTAATAGCACAAAATTTCCCAAACATGGGAAAATATTCTGATACACAGACAAGTGAGGCATATAGAATTCCAAATAGTCATAATCAGAATAAATTTATACCCAGACATGTAATAATCAAGATCCCAGAAATTTAGCATAAAAACAGAATACTAAAAGCTGTTAGAGAAAAGACACAACTCACTTATCAAGGACAGCCCATTAGAATCATGGTCAATTTCTCAACACGAACCCTCAAGCCAAGACAAGGTTGGAATGAAGTATTTCAAGTCCTGAAAGAAACCAACTTTCAGCCCAGATTAATGTATGCTGCAAAACTTTCTTTGAAAATTAATGGTGAAATAAGATACTTCCATGACAAAAAACAACTGAAGAAATTCATGTCCACAAGACCAACGCTACAATGAGTACTGAAAGATATACGAGAGAGAGACACAAATGACTACAATTCCGAAAACAACAACAGAAAGAAACCATCAGGCAGGGCAAGCAATTAAACAAGGGGAAAAGCAGGGAACCAACAGAAGACAACATGACAAAGATAAGCCAATACTTATGAGTATTAACCATCAATCTAAATGGCCTCCATTCACCAATTAAAAGAAATGCAGTGGCAGAATGGATCTAGAACTAAGATCCAACAATATGATGCATACAAGAAACATATCTAACTCAAAAAGAAACTCATAGACTGAAAGTCAAAGGATTGAAAACAATATTCCATGTGACAGGAACCCAGAAAAAAGCAGGGGTAGTTATTCTGTTTGCAGACAATGTGAACTTCAAACCAAAAATGATCAAAAGAGATAAAGAAGGTCACTACCTACTCGTTAGAGGAAAAATTCAAGAGGAAGAGATAATAATCATAAATACATATGCACCAAATACAGGAGCACCAAGCTGTATAAGACAAATGCTAATAGACATGAAAAACAAATATGCAATAACACAATAACAAGTAATAGGGCATCTTAGTACACCATTGTCACAAAAAGGTAGACCAACTGGACAAAAAGATGGCAAAGAAATAACAGGACTGAATCAAACCTGTGAACAAATGGACTTACTAGATGTTTACAGAGTGTTGCACCAAACAACATCAGAATAAACATTCTTCTCAGCTAAACATGGGACATTCTCTAAAATAGACCATAAAACATGCTTAAGTAAATGCAAAGGTATTGAAATCAACCCACACATATTATCTGACCATAGCGCACTGAAATTGGAATTAATGGCAAAAGAAATTGCAAAAACTACTTAAACACATGGCAGTTAAATAGCACCATCCTGAACAAACAATGGGTTACAGATGAAATTAAAGAAGAAACTAAACAATATCTACTATTCAATGAAAATGCAGATGCAACATCCTGAAACCTTTGGGACACAACAAAAGTGCTCCTAAGAGGGAAATAAATACCAACGAGTTGTCACATCAGGAAAAAGGAATGAACACGAATAACCTAATACTGCACCTCAAGCTGCTAGAAAAAGAAGAGGAAGTCAAGACCAAAGCTCATAGAAGGGAGGAAATTATAAAGATCAGAGGAAAAATTAATGCAATTGAGACTAAGAAAACAATATGAAGAATGAATCAAAGAGTTGGCTCTTCAAAAGAATAAACAAAAGTGATAAACCCCATCAATGTTATCAAGAAAAAGAAAGAAAAAACTCAAATTCATGCAACAAGGAATGAAAAGGGTGAAATGGCTACAGATCCTGTGGAAATTCAGAGGATCATGAATATCTACTTTGAAAATCTTTACTCACATAGACTGGAAAACACAGAGGAAATGGACAGATTCCTAGAAGCATATGAATTACCAAAACTGAATCAACAAGATATAAAAATTTTTAATAACCCGATATCAGTTGCTGAAATTGCAAATGTAATTAAAAACTTACCAACAAAGACCAGGTCTCGATGGATTCACAGCTGAATTCTACAAGAAATTTAGAGAAGATTTAATGCCAATACTCCTCAAACTCTTAAAGAAACTGAAAAAAAATTCTGCCTGACTCATTCCTGGAGGCAAGTATTACTCTGATACCAAAACCAGAGAAAGATCCAACAAAAAAGAGCTATAGGCTAATTTCCTTAACGAACATTGATGCAAAAAATTCTCAATAAAATACTAGCAAATAGAATGCAGCAAATCATCAAGAAGTTTATACATAATGACCAAGAAGGATTCACCCCAGGAATGCAGAGATGGTTCGACATATGCAAATCAATAAATGTAATGCAGCTCATCAACAGAGCCAAAGACAAAAATCACATAATCATCTCAATAGATGCAGAAAAATCTTTTGATAAAATCCAACACTTGTTCATGATAAAAATCCTTAGAGAAAATTAGAATAGATGATCTCTACCTCAATCTGAGAAAAGCCATCTATGACAAATCAACAGCCAACATTATACTAAATGAACAAAAACTGAAAGCTTTCACTGTAAAATCTAGAACAAGGCAATGATGTCCACTATCACCATTTTGATTCAATGTATTTCTGGAAATGTTGGCCAGAATAAATAGTTAAGAGGGAGAATAAAAGGAATAAGGATAGGAAAGAAAGAAGTTAAATTATCACTATTTGCAGATGACATAATACTCTACATAGAAGACCCCAAAAACCCGGTCAAAAGACTACTAGATTTAATAAGCAAATTCAGCAGCATAGCTGGTTAAAAAGTCAACAGTCAAAAATCAATAGCATTCCTGTACACAAACAAGAAACTACTGAGAGAGAAATTATGGGAATAACACCTTTCATAATAGCATCCAAAAAATGAAATACTTAGGAATCAACCTAACAAAGGATGTAAAAAATCTATACATTAAAAACTATAGTACTCTAAAAAAGGGGATTAAAGAATATGTCAGAAAATGGAAAGATATCCCTTGCTCTTGGATAGGAAAAACCAACATAGTGAAAATGCCATACTCGCAAAATTGTTATACAGATTTAATGCAATCCTGATCAAAATACCATTAACAAACCTCACAGATCTAGAGAAAACATTCCTAAAACTCATTTGGAAATAGAAGAAACCTATAATAGTAAAGGCAACTCTAGGCAATAAAAGCAAGGCATCACAATTCCTGACTTGAAATTATACCACAAAGCTACTGTGATAAAATCAGCATGATCTGGCAAAAAAATAGACCTGAGGCTCAATGAAACAGATTAGAAGATGCAGACACAACTACAAGACACTCAGCCACCTGATCTGTGACAAAGGAGCTAAACATGTACACTGGAGAGAGATAGCCTCTTCAATAAAAAGTGCTGGAAAAATTGTATTTCCACATTCCTAAAACTGAAATGAGACCCATGTCTATCACCATGCACTAAAGTCAAAATGGACCAGAGATCTAAATATTAAAGTAGAAATACTAAATCTACCGGACAACAAGGTAGATAGAAATCTTGAAGACACAGGGGTAGGCAAAGAGTTGATAAACAAAACACAAACCACATATGAAGTGCTTTAAAAAATCAACAACTGGAATTTGATCTTATTAAAAAGTTTTTGCACTTCAAAAAAAATCACTGACTGGGAATTTAGCTCGATGACTCAAGTGCTTGCCTGGTAAGCACGAGGTCATGAATTCAATCCCTGGCACAAAAAAAAGAAAGAAAGAAAGAAAGAGAGAGAGAGAGAGAGAGAGAGAGAGAGAGAGAGAGAGAGAGAGAGAGAAAGAAAAAGAAAAAGAAAAAGAAAAAGAAAAAGAAAAAGAAAAAAAATAAGTCACCAACAGAGTGAAAAGAAAACCCACAGAATGGGAAAGAATTTTAGCCAGCTGTCTTTCAGACAAAGGAATTATATCTAGAACATATAAAGATGCCGGGAGTTTGGCTCAGCAGCTTAAGTGCCTGTCTGGCAGGTGCAAGGCTGTGAGTTTGATCCCCAGTGCCACAAAAAAAGAAGAGACCATATAAAGAATTGAAAAACATCAGGCCCCCCAAATTCAAAGACCCAGTCCAAAAATGGACATTTGAGATGAACATGCACTTCTCAGATGAAGAAATATAAATGGCAAATAAATATATGAGGAAATATTCAACAATACTGGTCATTGGAGAAATACAAATTGAAACAACAATGAGATTCCATCTCACTCCAGAAAGAATGTCTGCCATCAAGAAATCAACCAATAAAAAATGTAAGCGGGGCTGTGGAGGAAAAGGAACATTTCTGCACCGTTAGTGGGAGTGTAGACTGGTGAAACCACTGTAGAAATCAGTGTGGAAACTCCTCAAAAAACTAGGTTTGGAATTTCCATTCAATCCAGCTATTCCCCTTCTAGGCGTTTTCCCAGAAAAACTGAAAACATCATGCTACCGCAGTATATGCGCACCCATGTTTATAGCAGCACAATTTGTGATAGCCAAATCTTGGAAACAACTCAAATGCCCATCAACCATGGAATGGATAAAAAAGATGTGGTATTTTTATATAACGGAATATTACTCAGCTGTAAAGAAGGATGATCTTGAGGCTTTTATAGGTAAATGGAGGCAACCTGAGAGCATACTCATAAGTAAAACAAATCAAACTCACATTTGTAAATATTGTATTGTCTCCCTAGTGTAAAAAAAAACTGAAAGAGTAATAAGATCCAAAGTGTACAATAGGCATTGTGATAATGAAAGGGAAAGAAAGTTCTCAAAAGGAAAGAACAACTGGGACAGGGGAAAGGAGAAAAGAAAGAAAGGAAAAGATTATATGTATAGAGGTATACATATATATACACATATGCATGTACAAATATACAAAATAGATAACTATACTACTAGTCTCTGATATTTCATCCAAAAGAACAGTTTGTGATTTCATTGTTTGATTGTTTGATCATTTTTTATGTCTAAATCTTGTAACCTGAACAACTACCACTAAGATAACAATATGCAATATATTAACTAGTGTTAATTTCCTACTCTTTTTTTAAATTCTGTATTGTTTCTATCCCTTTTTCTGTTTTGCTTTTTAAAATAAAAATTAAAATAAAGCAAAAGTACATAGAAGATTACACAAAGTGATACACTGCATGATTGTATTTATACGAGCTACTTAAAGTAGTAAAAAGGATAGAAATGAAATGTAGAAGGGTGGTTGACTGAGGCACGGGAGAAGGGGAAATGGGGAGTTATTTCATGGGAACAGAGTTTCATTGTTACAAGATGAAGACTTCCAGTAATGGATGATGGTAAAGGTTCACTACAATAAGTGTACCTAATGCCACTTAAAAATAGTTAAGATAAATTTTATGTTTTGTGTATTTTAATTTTTTAAATGAGAAAAAAATGTGGAAGATGAAGGTTATGTTTGGAAACCTCAAGGTCAAGTATAAACCAGTAGCTGAACTTCCCTGCGCTAATCCAAGTATCCTGAAAAGATCCAAAGTCAAGTTTTCTTGTAAGACCAGCCATTTATTCTGAGCTTGAGGAGTTTCTCCAAGATAGAGTCTCATGTCACCTTTTGTTCTTGGAATCACTTTTAAAACATCTCTTTGGCCCCAATATGATAAAACTCTTTACCCCATTAATCAATATTTTCAATTTTGCACATCATGCCTAGAGACATTTTCTAGAATACATTAAAGTTTAACACTGACTTACGCTGACCACAATTGAAATCAGAGCTTACCACAGTTTCAGTGATTTCACATGTAACACATGGTAGTTATTTACTGTTTCACTTGTTAATACTACTTTTCCTGTGCAGGCTCAAATTTTTCTCAGGTATTTAATTCCAATTTTTTGCTACCATTTTCTCTCATCTCCAATGTTTTGCTGTTATACTCCAAACTTATAGCCATAACATTTAATGTGAATTTTTAATGTAAAACATTAAACAAATATGCAGTAAAATGAAATTTTCCTTCAAGCAATGAATGAAACAATTACACATGACTCAGAAAACTTCCCTCCAAAACACACATAATGTTCAGTGTTTGGTTGTAAAGTTGAAGTTTTAATCTAGCTCTGTAATTTTTAATTGTCTTTCTCAACATTCTTGTCACTGTTTCCCAAACTTGCCTCATGAGCCAGATCATTTGGTGTGCTTATTTATAAGCAGACTTCCCAAACCTTCCTCCGGAGATTCTAATTCAGTAGGCATAAAGCAGTACTTGAGAATTTGTAACTGCCTCTGTGTGGCAAGGGAGTCTACATTTAGCTAGTCTGCCTGCACTTAAGACTTAGAAAAATAGCCAATACAGCTCTGTCCAGTTCTTCTTATTCTAATATCTGCTCTCAATCCCTACAGAAATTGTTCCAGGATTTTTCTGAATTTGTACTCAGATTTCAGTCCTTGTTCTCAGTCTTGTTATTTAAAATGTAGTCCTCAAACAGATAGCATCAGCATCACCTGGAGACTGCTAGCAATGTAAAATCTCAGCCCCACTTGGACTTGCAGAATCTTTACTTTTAAAAAATCCCCAGGTGATTCATGTATATATCAAAGATTGAAAAGCACTGACAGAGAAGTGTTTCCCCAACATTTTGGCAAATATCAAAATCATGTGGAGCTTTCTTCAACATGCAGCTGTCAGACTCCACTCATGTCATAATTTGTTTTATTTAAGAGAAAAAAACATATAAGAAAGACAAAAAGCAAAAGCGACAAACAAATCACTAGAGCAAAGGCACAACAGTAACATTATAGGTTTACAAAACAGGATGATAGAAATTTGACAATGGTTGCAATATTGCATACCGTTACCTTCAAAATGGTTGTTTACATTAACAGATATAGACATGTAAAATTGATCTAATCATATGAGTATTAACCGTTCTTTCTCAATAACTAATACATTCAGCTGTTTGTTTTAGTTATCTTACATATACATATATACAGATTTATCACGTCATAATTTTTATGCATGTCAAAATTTAAGAAATGCTGCCCAAATGGCTTCTCCTCACCGGCTGAAATCAGGCTGCAGTTACTTTTTCCTTATAAGGAACAAAGGAAATTTTAACTATCTTCCCAGAGTTGGAGTATAGCACTTACCAACTACCAAAAATAAAAATAAATATTCACCTAAACACTGAAAATATAATTGAACATAGTTTTGTTACTAGTTAACGTTGATTCTTAGCTTCATGTAAGTTGGAAATTAGATATGGGCTGAGTCTTGAGCTTGCTGATGTGCATCACCATTGCATGACATCTTCTTCAAGACCCTTTCAAGGGGAGTGTCCACATACAGCCTTCCAAGATGTTATCAGTTGACTGAGTGTTTCCCCTCAATTTGTATAGAAATAACAAATTGGCAAAATGTAGTGGTGTTAGTGTTAACACTCCTGAGCTTTGAATGCCAGTATTATCAACTCTTTTTGAGTCTGTAGTCTTCCTTGCCCTTCTTGCCAACAGCTACCAGCAGGTCTCAGGAACTTTTCTAGCCCTCAGAGATGGTGGCTTTTGGCAATTTTCTGTTGCTCTTTGTCCTTGTCTGCTGCTAGCCACTCTGAACGTTATCATCTCCAGCTGCTGGTCACTTAGTGTACCAGCTCAACCTGCTTTACTCAAGATAGAAATCACAAATAGGCAAGAACATGCCAGTGGAAAGAGGCTTTACTAGGACTGCAGCATATGAAGAAATAGCACATGGTCTGGACCCACTTAGGAAGATAACTTATAAAGAAGTCATTCTTCTTATCTGGTCATGGATATGGGGTGGGGTGCTGGTGGACCTAGTTGAGGAGGGCTGAGGAGAAGTAGAGTCAGATAAGCTACAGGACATAGTTATCCAGGATAACTCTGCATCTGAGCCTGCTGCAGCAGAAGCAAGTATCTCCCAGAGCAGTGGTGGGGTGCTTAGATGAAGCTGAGCTACAAGGTGTTTTGGTCAGCCACATAAGATAAACAAAACATACCTCTTGGTGGGGCACTAGGCTTTTCTCTCCTCCTCCTCCTCCTCCTTCTTCTTCTTCTTTTCTTCTTCTCCTTCTCCTTCTCTTTCTTCTCCTTCTTCTTCTTCTCCTTCTTCCTCTTCTTCCACTTCTTCTTCCTCTTCTTCCTCTTCTCCTCCTCCTCCTTCTTCTTCTCCTTGTAATAGAAATCTGGCTAAAACTTGGCTTGAATAGCACATCATGAATGCTACAGACTCTGTCACTTACATCTCAGTTGCACCCTAGCCCTACTGTCTGGGATACCTAAGAAGAAGAGCCTTCGGCATGGCACCACTCTGAAGTCTAGTGAGGTTCACAGCTCCTTCTTCATCTCTTCTTTGGGACTCCTAATAGGCCTCCAGGACCATTGAAGTACACCATTTTGCTTCTCTATCCATGGACTCCTTTCAGAAGCATTCCTGGAATCCTGCTACCTTGAGGTAGATGTTTCCCTTCCTGATCCAGGTACCTTTCCAGACTTTGTGTACAATCAGCTGGGCAGATGCTTCCTCTGGTCTTCCTGAAAGGCCTCCACCTTTGAAGTTCTGTCTTCTCCATTCACATCTCTCCTTCCCTTCCTCCTTTCCTCCCCTTGACACTGCAGCTCATTAATGTGTACACATGAAATTCCCACAGCTGGCAAGTGGGACAGCAGGTGAAAACCCAGCTCCCTGGACTGGAAAGTTCACTCTTTAGTGCCTACACCTGTGCTTCCCAAGGTCCACTCCATCTTCCTCCAAAGACAATGAGAGCAGGTTCCCTCCTCCTCCACTGGTAAATGTTGGCGTTTTGGGCCAAGGCAGAGGAAATGGATTGACCATGAGCCTTGATAAGGACCTATCAACTCTTCTATACTACTCTTGCTTTCATTTCAGAAGGAACAGACCAACACAGTTTTAATTATTATAGTATCACAATATTGAAGTAAAGCATTTACATTACAATAACTGATTATAAAGTAAGACTGTACTCTCATACTTGACCTAAGAACTAATGGGTTCACCCCAGGGGAAAAATGCACAGGACAGATTTTGAGAGGAAATCTCCCAAAGTAGGCTTTCTTCAGCAGATCATACAATAGGTGAAATGGAGTTAGAATGCAAGCCCTGTTCTTGGGACAGAGTCCCGAGGAGCAAGGGATCTGCCTTGCATCCACTTGCGGGTGTTGGCAAGAGGACCAGGATAACTTCATCCTCAGGGGAAACTTCGTCCTCAGGGGGAAAAAAGCAGTAAAAGAGTATCTCAGCAGGCATTTCAGGAAGGAAACTAAGAGCTGTGCACCAAAGATGATGATGAACAGACAGTAAGATTTCTTAAACTGTGCAAATGATCACACTTGCATAGTGAACGACATGTAAACCCTTCAAAGGAAAATGAGCACATGTTTTCCCTCAAGACAACGGTAAACTTGGTTCTATTCTCAATTTGTCATGAAGAGAATATACCCCCTTGGGTTAAAGAAGCTCTAAGACGAGAGATGGCTAAGTGTGGCCACCTGCTCTAGGAGAGAAACAAGGCTAGAAATCTAATCCAGGACTGGTAAATAGGCTGGGGGCTGCATAAGAGAAAAGCCTCCTTCTCTAAGGAAGGGGGAGTTGAGGTGCTTGGTCTTTAAAGACTGTATCAGGATATATCTGTCTATTGCTAGGGGGGACTGCCCCAGTAATCACACAGAATCAAGATATAGCTCTAAGGAAGTGCACAGACCTGCCAGCCTGGAACCTGGAGGTGAGACTGGAAGGGAGGTTGAAGTGGACTGGGACAGAGTGTCTGCTCAGGAGTTAAGAACAGGATGTGGATGGGGACTTTGTGCCAGAGAAGCCATGCCAACCAACCCAACCGTGCCCACACATGTCTTGTGATGAAAGATAAAGAAACTCTCTCTGAGAATGACTTTTACTTTCATCTCTGAGGGAAGTTCATCTGTAAGAAATTCAGTTTGGTCTTGATCAAAGGAAGGGAAAAAAAGTGAATTCACAGAGAATAAGATGGTGGTACCATGTTTTCCACAGTTAAACCATCTGGGTTCAAATCCTGACTCCACTAATTACAATATGGCTCAAAACAAGTTATTTATTTTCGCTGGAACTCAGAGTCAGATTCTGTAAAAGTTCTGAAAATAATTACTGCTCTTACCCTAGGGAGTATGGTCAAGATTAAAATGAAATAACACACCACAGAACAATGCTAGTGTGTGATAAGCACTCATAGATGTTAACAGTGCAGGGTAAAAAAGAGAAAGTCCCTGCAGAAGCGGATCTCAATTATCATGTGTAAGAATGGACCAGGGAAGCTTCTCTAAGTACAGATGTCAGGGAAGTCTAGATTAGATAAGAAGAATCTGCATTTCAGGACTACTACAGATGACAGTGATGCAAGTAATTCTGAAGTGTCCTGGGCTTGTGCAGAGCAAATGAGAGGTTAATAAGGATACCTCAATACTGTTAATACTAAGAGTTTCATTCCAAATGAGACTTTCTCATAAGGACACACACAGCTCCATTTTCAAATACCACTGCTCTTCCACTGTGTATATTCTGCTTTTGTAAGGAGCTTTAATACTTTCTACTGTTCTGAAGGAACAAAGTCTGGAATGAACACTCCACGCCCAAGCTTGAGAAATGTTTCTGCAACACATTAGGGAGGTGAAATGATAGAATCTTCTGGGATTTCTAAGCAGCCAGGCACCCCTGCAGATGTGCCCTCCAGTTCCTCCAGAATACTAGGAGCAGCCCCACATTCCAGATAATAACAGGCTGCAACCCAAATATGCTCTTTGTATTCTTGAATCCCTCTGAGCAGCATCCCAGATGGAAGAGAATTCAAACTTGTACCCAATATAATCTCTTGAAGTCTTGCCCCATTACAATACCCTAAGCAAGCACTTAAACGCCCTCTCACTTAGCAGTGACATAAGACTTAAGAATTTCCGAATGCACAAAGAACATGTGTTCAATTCTGAACTCCGTGTCTTTACTGCTTCCCTAACATCTGTGTGTTCATAAATGGTTTGCTGGAAGAGTGGGGGTGGGGTGGTGAGGGAGTGCACTTGCCCTTCATTCTCAATGGCCCCTCAGCTGCAAGGTCTCCTGTGCCATGCCATGTAATTCACCTGTGCTGCTCTCCATGCAATTCACCTGTGTTCCTCACTGCAAAATGATGGCAAAGGTATCACACTGAGTTGTGGGGTTTTTCCCCCAAGTAACTGAAACTCAGCACAAGCCTCTGGCCTATTCTATTTATCTCCTTCTTTGCTTATGTTCCTGTTCTGTAATTTTTGGAGTTTAATAGGGGAAAACAGGGACATTGGAATCTGACAGACTTGTTCAAACTGAGTCTCACAATATGACAGTTATGTAGTTCAGGCAAATTATTAACTTCTGTTTGCCTTGGTTTCCTTATCTGTAAAATGAGACTGATTATGGAAGTTACTTCAGAGATCCTTCAGAACAGAACCCAAAGTTGCACAAATGGAAAGCAAAACTTATGGGAGTGGGTTATTAAGTACAACAGAGAAAGAAAGCAAGTAACTCCTCCCCACCCATCGTGAAGTATTGGACAACAGAAAAAAAATGAAAGAAATATTATCTTAAAGTGACAGTAAAGCTTTTCTAAGCCCTAAATATTGGGGCTTAGAAAAGCAAATGTCTAGGCGAATCATGAAGGTGTGGCCTTGATCCCTGGCCCCCTCCTCTCTGGCACTGTTCTCCTGCCCTGCTTCCCCACTGCCATAGCTTTGCTCCCCCAGGCCCGTCTACCATGAGGTTTCTGCTTTGGAGCCAGCTGACCTTGGACTGAAACCATGAGCTAAATTAAGCCTCTCTTCCTTTAAATTGCTGGTGTCAGGTATTTTGTCCCAGGGGTGGGAAAGTTGACTTATCTATGTACATAAATTGCTGGTTCAGAGCACATTCCACATCTCACAGGACAACACCCCAACATACAAAATGACATCTTCCAATGAGCACATAACTAAGCAGATAATAGATCATTCTTTCCTTACTATTAGGACCACTCATGAATGGGCTGTAAGGCTGTTACTGGGGTATATCTTTTGGCATAGGCCAGTGATGGTTAGGCTTTTAGAGACGAAGTGCCAAACTACAACCCAAAACTCATGCTTATCACAAAGTGCCAACACTGTAATTAAACCTGAATGCTGAGGTTTTAGTTTAGAAAAAAATAACCCATACATTAACATCTTTTGTCTTAAAAAAAATAACATATATGACATAGGTTTGCCACTACTAGTATAGGCTCAAAGTCAAAAATTTCTTCCTCATTAGTGTTTTTCAAAGGGAATTCCCCAAGAGATTGAACTACCAGCTTACACAATTTATTTGTACCTTTAGGACTTGATCTGCCAATACTTTTCTCGTCACCTGCACTTTTTTATTTTAAGGAGAAAAAAGATAAAAATAACAATGAAACAGATTTTTAAAATAGGATAGTAGGACAGTTACAATAATTAATACACATAAACTGTTGTCCTCATAGTAGTGATTCCAGCTTGTTGGGAGGAGCCCAGGAGAATGTCAAAATGAAGGAGCAAAAGGCAGTCTCAGACATCCAGTCTACACAGAACAAGTCTGGGAGATACAGTCATGGAAGACAATGGAAGTCACATGCCTGAAACCTCCAAGAGGATAACAACTGAAGTAAAGAAACAACTTCATGAGTCTGTAAAAGTAATCAAATCAGAAATAATGTCTCAGGTAAAAGAAGAAATCACAAACATAATGAAAGAATTGCTGAGCGTATCTAAAGAAGACATAGATAAAAAAGAGGAGCATAGGAAAGTGATGGAAACCTTGACTGAACAATATAGAAAGGAATTACAATGCATGAAACAGATTCAAAAAGGTATCCAGGAAATTAAAAAGTCGATCAAAAGCTGGCAAAACCTCTTGAAAGAGACTGAAGATAAACTTTCAGACCATAAAGACAAGATTTCAGCTAGCAATCCTGAAAGGAAAGATCTTTTAAAAATAACAAGGAACCAGGAAATAACAATTCAACAGCTGCAAGGTGATGCAAAGGGAAATAATTTAAGAGTGATAGGTATCAATGAAGAATCAGGGGTCAACACAAATGAAATAAAAAGGCTACTTACAGAAGGAACAGCAGAAAACTTCCCAAGCATGGGAAAAGGATCTGGTATACAGATAAGTGAGCATATAGAACTCCAACTAGCCATAACCAAAGTAAATCTACACTCAGACATATAATAATCAAGATCCCAGAAAATCAGCACAAGAACAGAATATTAAAAGTTGTTAGAGAAAGGAAACAGATCACCTACAAAGGAAAACCAGTTAGAATCATGGCAGACTTGTCAACACAAACCATCAAGTCAAGAAGGGTTTGGAGTGAAGTGTTTCAAATCCTGAAAGAAAACAAGTTCCAACTTAGATTGATGTACCCTGCAAAACTATCTTTCAAAATTGATGGAAAAACAAGGTACTTCCATGATAAAGAACAACTGAAGGAATTCATGATCACCAAACCAACCCCACAAAGAGTGCTAAAGGATATTCTAGAGGTAAAGATGACCATGGTTCCAGAAACAGCAGCAGTGGAGGATCACCAAACAGGACAAGCAATTTAATGAAGGGGAGAGTGGATCAAGAAACAAGATCCATCAATATACTGAATACAAGAAACACATTTAACTCAAAAGGAAATTCATAGACTGAAAATCGAAGGAGAGAAAACAATTGTTCCATGTGACAGGAGACCAGAAAAAAGCAAGGGTAACTTGCCCATCAACCACAGAATGGATAAGAAAGATACGGTATTTTCATACAATGGGAAGCTACCCAGCTATAAAATAGGATAATCTCGAGACTTTGTATGTGAGGTCATGTTCATGGGCAAAACAGTTTGAACTCATACAGGTGAACACTAGCATAAAAAACAGAAGGAGTCAGTGAGATCCAAAAATGATAGCTATTGTAAAAGTGATAGGGGTGGAAATATCTAGGAGGAGAAGGTGATAACCAGTATGAGTTTCTTATTGTCTTGTCTTGAACTCTTGTAATGTTTTCACAATTTTGTAAGGTTTGGTTCTGTTCTGTCTTGTTTTGTTAGATTTTACTGTGTCTGATGGTATGAGCAGCTATTTTGAACATAATGGGATGTATTATGGTAGTCATGGTTGGTTTCCTATTATCTTGTTTTGAAGTTCTGTAATGCTTTCACTTTTTTGTTTTATTGGTTGTATTCTGTTTTGTTTTGTTTGATTTTATTATGTGTGATGGTATGAACAGCTGTTTTGAAGAAAATGAGACATTATAGTAACCATTGTTCATTTCCTGTTACCTGGTTTTTAAGTCCTGTAATGATTTCATTTTCTTGTTTTGATTGGTTTTAGTCTGCTTTCTATTATTTGATTTCATTGTGTTTGAAGGTATGGACAGCTATTTTGAAGAGAACAAGAGACATTATAGTAACCATTGCTGATTTCCTATTGTCTTGTTTTGAAGTCCCATAATGCTTTCAATCTTTTGTTTTGATTGGTTTTATACTATTTTGCTTTGTTTGATTGTATTGTGTGTGAAGGTATGGTCAATTATTTCAAAGAAAACAAGCGACATTACGGTAGCCACTGTTGATTTCCTGTTGTCTTGTCCTGTGTTGCTTGCATTGTTCTGTTCTGATTTGCTTTGTTCTGTTTTGTTTTGTCTTTTTCTCTTTAAAATAAAAAAACATTATCTATAAATCAAGTTGTCGTCCAACACATTTAATAATTAAATGTAGTTAAATATGACATTGGATTAATCTTTGATAGTTTGACTAATCCCACAATTTATGAGATCATTCTAACCACATGTGATGACCCTAGATACTTCAAGAGGGTGCCACGCTGCACCTATACACACTTTATCATGAGTTTAAAAAAAACTGTAGAGTTTTGTGGTCTTCCAGACCCAAATGTTTAATTTTTCTTTTTCATCGCCTGAAATCACATAGCTCAGATCCGTTGAAAATTCCACTTGACAAGCATAGTTTTCTATCATATTGCCTTTAAATTTTTTTTCTTATTCAATCTGAATATTTTCTGTACTCCAAAAATTAGGATTTGGTTGTCCATTGATTGGCATGCTAGCCACTTCCCCATTTGGAGGCAAAGTCACTGTAGGCATTGAGTGCATTCTGGGTGCATACTCACTTAAAATCCACAGGGATATCCTGTCCCCAAATTCTTACACTCATCATCAGATCTACTCTCAAATCTTCTGTTCTTAACAACACAGCCACAAAGATATTTTATATTTCTTCATCAGGATTGAATTTGACATAATAGAGTACATTTTGGTTTGTGACTCTTGATATACACTGTCTGGTCTCAGTGTCCCAGAGTTTATGATACCTGTCACAGCTACACTGAGGACCTGGGTTCCTGCCACAATGACGCAGATGTCCCTAAAAGTTTTACTGTGACCAATAAATGTCTGTAGACAGCACCAATCTCCATAAATCTCCCATAGGTTAATTTTACAGCCCATGGAAGAAGACAGCAATAAATGGCCAGAGAGAGAAAACACTCTGATTTAGCTGGCACACTTTGTGTCCAGACCACAAACGAATTTATTTTTCTTTCTTTCTTTTTTTTTTTTGAAGATAACACTTTTCAAGTGGCACAGTAGACAATAAATTTACACCAACATCCTGATGAATGTGAAGATAGGACCTGCCTTGATAGTCACACACTTATTTAACCTATTAGATTGTCTTCTCCTCCCCAGGTTTCTCTTCTTATTTGCCTTTTTTCTGCCTCTTTGCAGTGATTTCATCCAATTCATATTGTTCTTCCTCTGAAGATTTGGTTACATCTTTTTCATCCACATATTTTCCCCATGTTTCCAAGAAACCATCATTATTAGATGCATCATTTTCTTTTAACTTTTTCCTCTCTTCTGTTTTCTTCTGACCAGTTTCAAGTACAGTTAAACCTTGATTTTTTTCAGCTTCTTCCCACAGACCAATAATTAACAGACACTTTCTGATTGACTAATCAAGGATTCAATGCATAACCATATGTGACAAAAGTTCTCTTTGCTGTTCAAGCATGAAATCATTGATATGAGTCGGTTCAGCATATCCAGAAAGTATAATTCTAGGGGCAGCTATTTGCTGTGCTCTAAAGGGATTTTCTGGTCCAAACTCAGGAGCAAACATGGTCTCATAGGTAGGATTATGTTGAACTTCTTTAACTGCAAGATCAAAGTAAACTCCAGTCTCCAATTCTTCCTTAACTGCCATCTCCAGAGCCAAATCTACTGCCACTACCAGAGCCAGTTTGATCAAAGACAACTTAGGTGCATGAGGAAGTTAGTGGCTGGCAAGGGGAAGCAGACATCGGGCATCAACCTCCCTCACTGTCAGAGTCTGATTCTGATCCTGAACCTAAACCACAGGAAGTGGTCAGAGCTGCAATTGCAACCAACATGATGGCAAGGGATCTGCAGTAGAAAAGGTTGTGAGATATCTGAACTACCATGGGAATCACAGGCTTACATTAAAAGAATCTCTGACTGTTAAAAATATCCTTGGGCCAGCAAACTTCTATAGCAAGTGAACCAAAAAGGCCATCGTGTCCCTACCCCAATACTTTGTTTTTTAACCAGTGAGGTTAATTTCAAAGACAGGCCAAGAGCTATAGTGAATGGATGATGGAGCCCTCTCAGGGAGACTAATCTAGAAATGGTTCACTTAACAAAGGAAAACAGATCTCTAAAGCTCTCCAAGTTCCCCAGAGAATGACTCCCTCTCCCATATTCTGAAAACACTATTGGAAATCTCTTTGGTGGCACCCGTGTATTGACACCTTTTATAGGCTCTGTATCTCAGGTGAATTTCCTGAAAGTAAAGACAAACTCCCATTCATCTATGTATTTTTAAGGACATAGCATATAATGTGTCATAGCGCTGGACACATTATAGGCATTAGAGGAGAATAGGGCAAAAAAAAAGTGTACTGTGATAGGCTGAATAATGGCCCCCAAAGATATTCAGGTCCTAATCCCTGGAGCCTATAAATGACAACTGATATGATAATAGGGACTTCTCCAGTATAATTTACTGAAGGATCTTAAAATGTGGAGATTATTCTGGATTCTCCAGGCAGACCCTAAATGTTATCACATGTATCCTTATAAGAGGCAGTTAGAGGGAAAATCTCTAAGGGAGAAGATGATACAGAAATTTTGTAGAGAAGGATTTCGAGATGCTACAATGAAGGAGTCGAAGATGGACAAAGAGGCCATGATCCAAGGAATTCAGGCAGTGCCACTCTAAAAGTTGGGAAAATCAAGGAAACAGATTCCATGAAACTCTCAAGGGAAGGAAGCTCTACCAACACCTTGAGTTAGACCAGTGAAACTGATTTTAGACTTCTCGCCTTCAGAAATGTGTATTGCTCAAAGTCACCAAGTTTTCTGATAACTTGTTACAGTGGCACTAGAAAACTAATTCAATGATCAAATGAACCCCATATATCTATTTACCAATCCAATTTCCACAATATTCCAAGCATCTGGAAGGATCTGGTGCTATCCTTGAACCTCAGTAGACAGTTCACATGACTTGCAACTAGCGGAAGGCATCACAAATTTCAAGGGTAGGAAGGACACTTCTTTTTCCTTTATTTCAGAAACACAAGTAGTAATTTCCCTTATTACAGGAATAAAACATAAATTAAAATGATCTTAAATTCATATCATTTATCTGGCATTTTTATGATCCTGGTAGAATTTAAAGTATTGACCACCTTAAAAAATATTCTCTTTATTCAAACTACACAATTTACTAAGTTAAAAGTTATCACACTTTCATTTCAGGAAATCATACTTGAAATGGACATTTATCTACCTGAGCTTCCTGGTCTTCACATGAAATGTAATAGTAGTAGCTGCTGATTTCTCAATTAGAAAAATACCACAATCAGAAGGTCTAACTATTCAGTATCATCTCTTTATGTTTTCCTTTTTTATTATTTTAGTAAATTAGGACAGTAAAGAACTCCAATTTTAGGAAAAAGATAAGGATAAGTTGAATGACAATACTAAAATTCAATTAGAAGGGAGGAGTAATATACAGCAGAGTAGGCTGAATATAATTCACAAAAATTTACTATACATTTTATAAAGAACTAGAACAGAGGAATTTGAATGTTCCCAACATAAGAAATATTTAAGGACAGATAAGTGCTAATTGTCCTGATTTGCTTATGATACATTATAACTCTAATATCAAATTATCACACTGTATTCCATAAATATGTGCAATTATTATTCATCAATTTAAAAAATAGCCAGTAACTATGGTACTAGCTAATAAACGGAGACTGAGAGCAAAAAAATACACAAGGGCAAATCTGATGACAGGATGAGACATCAGTCAAACTGCCCAGCAATAGAATTTAGAGGAAGACGCATTTGAGGATCTACTCTTCCAAAGTAAATGACAATCACTGATTGTTTAAAAATTGAATTTAAGAAATAAGGTCATTAATATTTAGAGACTTCATGTTCCTGATCCCTATATATTTGGAATACTTTGTCTATATTTGTAATATTAATACCATCAAGTGAATCTTCATTTAACAATGCATATCATGGGTACTTCAAGATCCTATTCTCACTGATAGTTCATCTTTCCTTAAAATGTAACCATAGCATAGCTCCTCTGCCTCTTAAAAAATCTCTGTTCTTTTCTTACCACAGAGCATCTGACAATGATCTTGATAAACACTTCTCTTTACTTAAATGTATTTGTGGAGGGCACTTCAATACATAGAAAAGTTAGTTGCTTAATCAGACTAGTTCTGAATAATTGTATCAAATTTATGAAAAAGAAAAACACTAACTTTAACTGCTTATGAGTGAACTACAAACTCCCAGCTGCAGAAATAACCACCTAAGACTTAGGACACATTTCTTGCAGTGCACCTGCACAACAGATGGGAAATAAAGAGCTCAGTGTCTGAGTGATTCTTAAAGTTCAGTGCATGACACTAGGCAACCAGGCAAATGTGTCTGGGTGTTATACTAACAAAGTTCATATGGGAATTTGAAAGGCTTAGAAATGAAATTTAATCTTTGTTAAGTTCTCTTTTATGAGTTTTATAAGTTTAAACTACTAATAAATCATCATTTATACTGACTTTCTAAGAAAATACTTAAGTCACTTAACTGCACTAATGGGAAATTTTCCACTTTATTGCAATAGTATAACTGGGGCCATGAACTACAACTGGAAATCTCAATTGATCCATCTTCTCAAGGAAGACATTAGGGTCTTGTAATCAACAGCTATTCATAAGAAAATAAGCCTTACTTTCTTTTCAGTTCCTAATTCAATTTTCTTACAACAGTTTTTGTTATACCTTTTCCAATTCATATATAAATTATTTTAATCCATCATCTCCTAATTGTTTTTCTCATATTTTCAGTAGGCAAAGTAAACTCCTACCATAAGAGGAAACAGTGGGTCAAAAAGCCAGGCCACTCCCTCTCATGGACTAGTGTATTTGTCCCAAAGTATTCTAGCACTCACATAGTCTTTTTCTCTTGGTCCCCGTACTGTCCCCCAAGCTGAATCAGGGTAGCACTCTAAGTAGTCACCCTCCAAGAATTCTTCCTCACCTAAGAGACCCACATTGTCTTCTTGCTTTCACACCCTGCCTTTTTTGGCCCTCATCTTCTCTCTGACATCTCATCATTTCTTCAACTACATGTAAGTCCTGACATTCTCTGTGACTCAAATTTGAGCACCTACAATGCATTCTTCACACTGCAGAAAGGGTAGGAACTCTAAAGCCTCAAACTCATTGCATCTCCTTTCTCCTCAAAGCTTTCCAACTGAGCTCTCTTGGATTGAATCAGGCCAGACTGCTAGTAGGATTTATGTCGCCCTTTCAGACCTGTCTCCAGCCCACCTTCTCTCACTCCTAAATACTGCTTGGCTTTCCTTTTTGTTCTTCGTCTAACTGAAGGATTTGCCTTCCAAACTCCCATCTCCATTTCTCCTTCTACTTTTCTATCTCCCCAGTGTCACTGTGTTGAGGAAGACAAAGAGCTATCTTAACTCCTACAGTGGGCAGCACCATTCGTTAAACATGGAAGAAAAGATGCACATTTAAGGCACCTGAGTTATTTTTGAGGCTTCTCAATTTGAAGGTGCTTAAAAAAACAAAACGGCTAGAGGTACCAAGCAAATAGTTGAGAAGGAAGGTGCAAAACTTGGGAGAGAGTGGTCATCCCCTATCTTTCACCCTTTTCCCCTTGCCATCTCTTGATCACCTTCCCCTTTGAGGAAGCTCTATCTCCCTACTTCCTATTATCTATCTTTTATTTCTATCTTTATTTATATTCCCAGTTTCTTATATAAGAGAAACCATGCAACATTTAAGCTTCTGTGCCTGATTTATTTCACTTAGCATTACTGTCTCAAGGTGCATACATTTTCCAATAAGTGACTCAAGTCTATTTGTCTTTATGGCAGAGGACTACTCTTGTGTGTAAATACAATATTTTTTATATCTATGTTGATGGGCATATAAGTTTCTTCCAAGGTTTAGTTATTATAAATTGTGTTGCTATAGACATGGATATGCATCTATCAATATAATATGATGTCTAAGTCTTTTGGGAAGATACCTAGAAGAAGAGTAGCTAGGTCAAATGGAATTTCTAGTTTTAGTTTTTTATGAACTTTCCACACTGATTTTCATAATGGTTGTACAAGTTTGCATGCCCACCAACAGTGTAGAAGGTTTCCTTTCTCCCCACAGCCTTTTCAACATTTGTTATTTGATTTTTGGTGGTGGTCATTCTTTCCAGGGTAAAATGCAATCTCAGCGTTGTTTTAATTTGTGTTTCTCTAAAGGCCAGTGATGTTGAGCACTTCTTCTTGTATTTATTGGACATTTGCACTTCTGTAAATTGTCTATTCATTTTGCTTGCTCATTTTATGACTGAATCTTTTATTGGGGGTCTAACTTTTCTGAGTTCTTTACACACACACATACATATTTGTTTTTGTTTTTGTACAGGGGATTGAACTCACGACCTATCACTTGCCTGGAAGGAGCTTGTGACACTGAGCTAAATCCCCGGCCCTGTCTTTACATATTCTAGATATGAGTCTTAAGTCTGAAAAATGGAAGGCAAAAATTTTTCCCAATCCGTAAGTTGTGTTTTCACTCTGTTGGTTGTTTCTTTTGCTGTGCCAAAGCTTTTAAATTTGATGTCATCCCAGTGTTGATTTTCCATGCTGTTTCCATGCTGTTTTCCATGCTGTTCAGAAAGTTCTTGCCTATGCCTATGACTTAAGAGTTTTACCTATTTTATCTTCCAGTAGGTTAAGTGTTTCTGTTTCAACATTTAGTTCTTTGATCCCTTTTGATTTTAGTTTAGTACATAGTAAGAGATTCAACCTTCTGTATGTGGATAATTAGTTTTCTCAATACCATTTATTAAAGAGGTTATCTTTTCTCCAGTGTATATTTCTGGTCCCTTTGTCAAATATCAAATAGCTAATTGTGCTTGGAGTTGTTATTGCATCCTCTTTTCTGTTCCATTAAT
>RJWM01027455.1:0-26481 GCA_004363535.1 Dasyprocta punctata
AAAAAAAAACCATATTGCTAAATACAATAGCTATTGAAAAAGAAAAGTTAATATACCTGAATTGATGAATCTTACATGTCTATATCTGTCAATACCCCCAATCCCTAGGAAGGTAATGATATGCAATATTGTAACTACTGCCAAACTTCAACCACCTCAGTGTGTAAACCTACAATGTTATCGTATCAGATCTGTTGTTGTTGTTTGTCTGTCTTTTTTGACTTTTATTCCTAGCTTCTGTATCTGTTTTCTCTTAAATAAAAAAAAAAGAAAGAAAATGTTTACTCACATGGGGTGGAAAGCACAGAGAAAATAGACAAATTCCTAGCAATGTATGAATTACTAAAGCTGAATCAAGAAGATACAACAATTTTGAATAACCCAATATCAGCTACTGAAATTGAAAGCGTGATTAAAAACTTAGAACCCAGGTCCTGATGGATTTACGGCTGAATTCTACAAGAAACTTAGAGAATATTTAATGTCAATACTCCTCAAACTCTTCAATGAAAATTGAAAGGGAAGCAATTCTCCTTAACTCATTCCTGGAGGTAAGTTTTACTCTGATACAAAAACCAGAAAGACCCAACCAAAAAGAACTCTATGCCAATCTCCCTAATGAACATTGATGCTAAGATTCCTAATAAAATACTGGGAAATAGAATGCAGCAAATCATCAGTCATGATTATACATCATGACCAAGTGGGATTTAACCCAGGAATGCAGGGATGGTTTAACATATGTAACTCAATAAATGTGATGCACAACATTAACAGAGCCAAAGACAAAAATCACATGATCATCTCAATAGATACAAAAAAAACCTTTGATAGAGTCCAACACTTGTTCATGATAAAAACCTTACAGAAACTTGGAATAAATGGTATCTACCGCAATCTGATAAAAACCATCTATGACAAATGAACAGACAGTATCATACTAAACAGACAAAAACTGAAAGCTTTCACTCTAAAATCAGGAACAAGACAAGGATGTCCACTATCACCACTCATATTCAATATAGTTCTGGAAACATTAGCCAGAGCAATCAGACGAGAGAGAAATAAAAGGAATAAGGAGAGGAAAGGAAGAAGTTAAACTACCACTATTTGCAGATGAAGTGATATTCCATATAGAAGACCCTAAAAACTCCATCAAAAGGCTACTAGAGTTAATAAACAAATTCAATAGTGTAGTTGGATACAAAGTCAACACTCAAAAATCAATCAATAGCATTCCTGTACACAAACAACAAACTCACTGAGAGAGAAATTATGGAAATAACATATTTCACAATAGCATCCAAAAAATGAAATACTTAAGAATCAACCTAACAATGAATGTAAAAGACCTATATGCTGAAAACTATAGTACTCTAAAAAAGGAGATTGAAGAGGATGTCAGAAAATGGAAAGATATCTTCTGCTCTTGGTTAGGAAGAACCAACATTGTGAAAATGGCCATACTCCCAAAACTGCTATACAGACTTAATGCAATCCCAATCAAAATACCATTAACATACCTTACAGATATGGAGAAAACATTCCTAAAATTCATTTGTAAAGAGAAGAGACCTAGAATAGCAAAGGCAATTCTGGGCAACAAAAACAAAGCAGGAGGCACCTCAATCCCTGACTTGAAATTGTACTACAAAACTACAGTGATAAAATCAGCATGGTACTGGCAAAAAAAATAGACCTGAGGATCAATGGAACAGATTAGAAGATGCAAATACAACTACAAAGATACTCGGCCACCTTAAATTTGACAAAGGGGGCTAAATATGTTCACTGGAAGAAAGATAGCCTCTTTAATAAATGGTGCTGGAAAAATTGGCTTTCCACATGCTGAAGACTGAAACTAGACCCATGTCTATCACTGTCTTGGCTACTTTTCACTCATTGCTGAGACAAAATACCTGACACCCAAAATTAGGAAAGGAAAGGTTTATTTAGCTTACAGTTTTTGGAGATTTCAGTCCACAGTTAGCTGGCTCCAAGTCAGGTTAGCATGGCACTGGGGCAGCACTTCAAGGCAGCAGCTAAGCAAAAGCAGTCAGAGTAAAAGGGGCCAAGAGCAAGCCTCTTCTCCTCCCTTATATTGTAGATAGGACACCACCCCCATCCAGGGTGGTGTAACATTCACAAATCTCCCTGACTTCCTTTGCACAGGATGAGGATGTTTACAAAGTAAGACTCCTGGATCCCTGCTGAGTCTCTCAGTTAAACTTCTGACCTCAAATTGACACAATGAACAGGTAACCACTTGTCCTCAACACCCCAGGATATAGAGCTGCTGAGTTAATTAAGCTTCTAGACTTCTCAAGTTGACACAATGTATAAACCATAACAATTGCCATGCACTAAACTAAAGTCAAAATGGATCAAAGATCTAAATATTAAAATAGAAACACTAAATCTGCTGTAAGACAAGGTAGGTAGAAATCTTGAAGACATAGGGGTAGGCAAAAAGTTCTTGAACAAAATGCAAACCACATGGGAAGTACTTCAAAGAATCAACAACTGGGATCTCATCTTACTAAAAAGTTTTTGCACTTCAAAAGAAATCACCAACAAGGTGAAAAGAAAACCCACAGAATGGGAAAGAATTTTAGCCAACTGTCCCTCAGACAAAGGACTTATATCCAGAACATATAAAAAATTGAAAAACATCAGGCCCCCCAATTCAAAGACCAATCCAAAAACGGGCATCTGAGATGAACATGTACTTCTCAGATGAAGAAATACAAATGGCAAATAAACACATGAAGAAATGTTCAACATCACTTGTCATTCAAGAAATGCAAATTAAAACATTGAGATTCCATCTCACTCCAGAAAGAATGACTGCCATCAAGAAATCAACTGATAACAAATGTTGGCAGGGATGTGGGGAAAAAGGAACACTTCTCCACTGTTGGTGGGAGTGTAGACTGGTGCAACCACTGTGGAAATCAGTATGGAGATTCCTCAGAAAACTAGGATTGGAAGTCCCATTCAATCCAGCTATTCCCCTACTGGGTATTTTCCCAGAAAAACTGAAAGTGTCATGTCACAGTGATATATGTGCACCCATGTTGATAGCAACACAATTTGTAATAGCTAAATCTTGGAAACAACCAAAATGCCCATCAACCACAGAATGGATAAAAAAGATGTGATATTTCTATACAATGGAATATTATAAGGATGATCTTGAGGCTTTTATAGGTAAATGGAGGCAACTTGAGACTACACTAATAAGTGAAATAAATCAGACTCACATTTGTAAATATCGTATTATCTTTCTGGTGTAAAAAATAAACAATAATAAAAAACTGAAAGAGTAATAAAATCCAAAATGTACAATAGAAATTGTAACAATGAAAGGGAAAGAAAGTGCTCAAAATTAAAGAACAACTGAGATAGGGGAAAGGAGAAATGGAAGAAAGGAAAAGATTGTATGTATGTAAGTATACACTTTTAACTGTACGTACGTTTAAATGTACAAGATAGATAACTATAGTACTAATTCTGTTAGTTCATCAAAAAGAATAGTTTGTGTTGTCATTGTTTGATTGTCTGATCATTATTTATGCCTAGATCGTGTAACTTGAACAACTACTTCTAAGATAGTAATATGCAATATATTAACTAGTGTTGATTTTTTACTGTTTTTTTTTAATTCTGTACTATTTCTACCCTTTTTTATGTTTTGCTTTTTAAAATAAAAAAGAAAGAATATACGAGATATATTAACCTCCAAACTGGGGAGGCTGAGGTAGGAAGATTACTGCATGTTCGAGGCCAGCCTTGGTTACATAGTGAGTTCAAGGGCTGTGTGAACTGCATAGCGAGACCCTGTTTCAAAAAAAAAAAAAAAAATATATATATATATATATATATATATATATATGAAATATACAATAGATAATATCCAAAGTTCTCTTAGTTTCCTCTGCATGTATCCTTAAACTCTCTTGCCTGTGAGAAACTATTTCATTTGAATACTTAATGAGACTAGATTATTCATGTAATAACTTCTGAGGCCCCATCCCATGGAATCTACTAAAGGCAATCCTAGAAACCACTTGATTTAACCTAATTAGATGTTTCTGGCAGGAGAATTTAGTAAACATGGCTGCTGCCAAATGGCTTCTCTTTTCCTGCCCTTCTCTTGCATTATGAAGTCTTCTCAGAACATCATGTTAATGACAATGATACTGTTTAATATATGGCCTTCAGAAGCCCCAAAAGTAGGTATATGTGTGAAATGAATGTATGTAAACATCCATACATGTACATGTGTGTGTCTGTGTTTGTATCAGTGCCAGTTATAGTAAAGCCTATCATATCCCATTGTCTTATATTTGACTTGGTTCACTAGTATGTTATCTGCATGTCTGTAAAGATAAAGTTACAACTCTTTCTTTCAAGGAATAGCAAAGGGAATTAAGAAGAAATAAGATTTTCATAATCTTTAACATAATCCCCATATATTTGATACTTGGTTGTGGCTTTAGTGTAGCTTCAATGTTAACTATCTTCTCCACCACACAGAAATAGTTGAATAAGCCCTAGCCAAACATTACCAGTCTTATCTTCTTTCATCCTCCATTTTCCTGCTCCATTTCAACTCTTTGATCCCAGGCTAGCCATGCGCTAATGTAGAGTTCCTCATTCCCTTCTTCCTTTTGGGATTCAAGACAAAGACAAATATTACCAAAGACATTACCAACTATACTTCCATAGTTCATGATTGGACAATGTGTAAAATATAGAAATCACATTTTTGTTTCCTTGTACATCTGGTTCCACCACTACTTTATGTTGAGAGCATGAAAAGATTATCCCCTGACTAACATATACAGTGCTTATAAAACTGCCAAACTACTTAAACTGCCTTCTTCAAGGGATATCACTTACAAAAGTCTCAGTTTAATGAGAAATTTAAAAAAAAGAAATAAAAGCACTTGCTGTTCCATTTGCTAGATATGAGTGACACACCCTCCTCTTAGGAAACAAAGGAAGAAACACAGCATTTATAAATATCTGAAACCAGACATTTAAAATAATAGATATTTGCTGTGACAAATGGAATGTTAGAAATCATGTTCTTATTATGCAGAACCTAAAGTGAAAGTTTAGTTTTTCTGCAGTGAGTTAGAAAGTAAGCAGATACTTCTTGCTTGTCATAAGAGAAAGGCAGCATTCTGAACACACATTCCTCCACCTGTAGCACAGTATTTGTAATATTTTGTTTTGGTCAGGAGCTAAGATAATTGACATTTTGAAACATGGACTAAATCAAAGAGTTTAATTTCACTAGCTCACAAAACAAAGAAAGAAGAAAAATGTGGAACTTGGGTATCTTTTCACCTTTTTTAAAAGTGAATTTTGCACACATAGGGTCTAGAATATGCATATTCCTTCTAGAAAATTAACAATCAAAAAAATTGTAATAGTCACTAGGATTTGAAAACATATCCAACCCAAAAAGCACCCCTTTATTAGAATAAACTTTATACCCAAATAAAATTTCATTTGTACAGGCCTACAGTCCAAAAGATAAAAGATAGATTTTTTTTTTTAAGATAAATCAGTTAAGAACTGAGAAATGTAGTTAGCACTTAAAATGCCATTTACTTGGCATCAGGTGCATTCAGTTGTTTAGTCAGAGTCATACTATGGTCTGAAAGACATAGCTGTTCAGTTTTTGAGGGTCTTATTTTATGTTTTTCTGCTTTGTTTTTCTTTTCTTTTATAGTACTGGCAATTGGACCCAGTTCCTTCACACTGAGCTACATTACCTAACCTTTTTTATATTTTATTTTGAGACAGAGTCTCACTAAGTTGCTAAATTACCCAGGCTGGGCTTGAACTCTTGATCCTCTTTCATCAGCCTCCAGAAATACTGAGATGACAGGCATGCACCAGTAATCAGCTCACCATTATTGGCTTTAAAGTCCTTTAGTCAGGTTTCAATTTCCTGAGATGAGAAGGGAGAAGAGTTTAGGCCAACCCTCTCATCTTTCCTGAAAGACAACCAAATCCTGGTGACAATTTTATTTGGGCAGCCAAAAAAGTTTTAAATTTTGATCTTTTGTTAAAAAAAAAAAAAAGTTGAGACTATGTTCAAGACAACAGAAAAGGAAGGGTGGGAATCAAGTCTAAGAGATGATGACTGCCTCTGTACTGGCAAGCATGTCTATTTTGCAGCCTCCTGCTTACCTGCATAGGCGTTGGGTAATTACTGAGCTGCTGTTTACTGAGAGTATACTCATTTACTATATCTCTGTCATGTTACTTACTACTTCTTAGAGGAGTCTTTACCAGTAACAGATGACCCTGAGCTAGAGAGTAGGACACTGTTACTTTTCTAGAACCTTTTCCTTACAGGTCTAAATTAACTCCTTCCTTCTCTCAATGGTGGACAAGAAGGACTACAGTGAGACTGGACTGTCAGAAACAGGTGGCTGAGTTTGAGTGGCCGGAGAAAAACTGCTTTCTCTGTAGAGTATTATTAGACCAGTTGTATGGTATAATGGTTTCAAACATAGGTCACGAAATCAGAGCTAGGTCAGTTCCCAATTCTACTACTTAATAGCTGTGTAATTCCAGCAGGTTTTTAAATCTCTATAACCTACTCTTTCCTTACCTGAAAAATAAGAACACGCCTATCTCATAAGAAAAATAAAATAAAATGTATGAAGTACTTGGCATGTAGTAAGTGACTAATATCTATGTTATCCTTATACCAAAAGGGCAATAGATTAAGAAAAATGGAGACAGGAAATTTATTCCTAATCTGTAACTATTTCTCAAGTTTTAAAATAAAGGTATGTGAATGTATTAGTTATTTAGAAAGAACAGTTAATACTCATATGACTAGATCAATTTTACATATCTATATCTGTTAATGTAAACAACCATTTTGAAGATAACGATACACAATATTGCAACCATTGTCAAGTTTCTATCATCCTGTTTTGTAAACCTGTAATGTTACTGTTGTTCATTTACTCTAGTTGTTTGTTTGTCTCTTTTGCTTTTTGTCTTTCTTACATGTGTCTTTTTTCTTTCTCTTAAATAAAAAAAAAATAAAATAAAGGTATGATTTATCCACTTTTTTTAACAAATATTTGAAATACAAGTGAGACGACAGAAGTGAACCCCATTGGGAAAGAAATACAAGATGGTGTCATTAATAGCAGGCTATGACATGAGAAAACTGGGACCTGACCTTGATGTCTGCCCACTTTCTAATTCTCCTACTGCATAGGAAAATTCACATTTTCAGATGCTGTTGAGTTACATACCAAGATTTTAAGATGCAGGTAATATTGAAATTTCATAGCTCTTTAAGGCAAGAAAACTTTTAAGAAAAGGAAAAACACTAATACTGAAAAATGAAGCTTCCACATGACAAGACTGCTGAGCTAACAGGCAAACTGTAGCAAACTTCTGTCTGGTCACCATCAATAAAAGAGACTTTAAATCGGCTTAATCTTATCAGATTTAAGACCTCTTCCCACTCCCCTGAAAAGAAAAAATAATTTTCTTACCAAAGCACTGATTCAAAGCTAACAACTTTGCAGCATCATTTTTGTTGAAAAAACTGTCTGCAGTTTATTGCCTTTCCTTGAAAATAATATACACGAAATCCTGAATATTTACCAGATGATACAGATTTGTTAGGGTTTTCAGCCAAGTTCCAGAAGTTTAATGAAATCATTTCTTGGACATATTTCTAACAATCTGGCCCTGGAAATTAACTGGAAAGGATTTTTTTCTACCTTCTTCACATGGCCTTTAGGTCAGAATCTCTGTGTGTGTCCACAAGAAATCCACATCCTCAATCATGAATATCTTGTTTATTTAGAAGCTGTTTTTACTGATAGCAATATAAAAAAAGTTTATTTTGGGGGAACATGAAGATACTATGTGTTCTGGCCTCAGTACAAACTTATTTTCCCAGCCTTTGACTACTTTTCTAACTATCTGTCATCTTAACTAGATAGTTTTTAAAAGTAAGTTTCAAACCAGGTTTTCTACATTAACAATTTTCAATTCAAGTTTCATGAAAGCAACCACCAAACTTACCTGAATCAGAGCAGCTCTACTTTTTTCTTTATAACTTTGCTTGAATTAAGGTTTTAAAATATTTGAAAATATCACTCTTCTGTAATTATACTCCTTAATTAAAAAGTCAGTTTCATTACTTCAGTTGCTAGAATTTTATTAACTAATCATAGGTATTAAAGTGTCATATTCCCATTTTAATATCTTTCAAAAGTATTGCATGTCTCTGAGAAATTTCAAGAAACAAGGAGGCAGGGCCACCACTTCCTGTCCCAGTTGCCTTAAGGATCCAGCTGCCAAAAATCTTAAGTCTTCCTCATGGGAGTTCCACATACACATCCAGCCAGGAAGGTCACATTCCTTCCAGAACTCTAGATGAAGAAAATGATCCAAATGGGGTACGAAACCAGGTCAAGCATTTACTATGGACAAAAATTCATCTATAAAGCAGCGACCCAGTTAGCGAAGAAACATCATCCTCATTCTACCACACTATTATTTTTGTGTTTCTATGTGGGTCACGGCATAGAAAAATCCATGGAGAATTTCCAGGGAAAATATGGAAGTTACAAGTGAGAATTGTTGACCCCACTTTTCTGCTCAATTTGTCACATGGAAGGAAAGATGACACTACAAGGAGAAACAAGCTGCCCAAACTTTAGGATTTCACAGGTGGGAACATTTTTTTTTTAATTAGGAAACTAATTTACAGTTACTTTTTCTTTTGCCAACCAAATATATGTTTTACTGGTAAATTTTATCTGTCAGCACCACTTTGTAAAAGGACAGTTTAACACTGTGAAATAGTGAGACCACAATCTCAGGAGAAAAATGGACATTCCTTTCCTCAATGGGTCAGTTGGCCTTCTTATACTAACATTATACTTGAAGGCAGCCACTGTGTCCCCTATTTTGCACTCAACATTTTATTTTCATCTTTGTTTTTGTTTTTACTTTACATCAGTGAAAAGTAATTAAGGGCAATCCCAGTCAACACACTGGATATCATAAGGCAGAGGATGATGTGAAGCAAAGTACCATGGGCCTGACATGGCCGAGCAAGCTCAGCAGGTTAGAGAGAAAACCCCTGTGGGATAACTGCAGTTGCCAGTTATGGAGATCCGACAGAAAATCACGGCATTTCCTCAACTTTGTTATACTCTGTCTAGCATGAGAAAGGAACTGAAGGACCAAGACTACACAGCCTCCTCCACTTTGCTTATGGGCTTTCTAAGCTTAGTGATTGTCTTCCAGCAGGTGGCAGAACACACACATAGAAAATGCCAAAATCACCCAAGGTTTTTGTCTGAGTCGTTTCTTGGTATTATTTTCAAAGTTGACCAGGACTTGAGGGGGTCTGAATTAGGAGTACAGCATGTGATTAACATGCACAAGACAAGGCCCTAGGTTCAATGTCCAGCACAAAAAATAAAACAAAAAAAAAGCAACCATGTGTAGAAAACAATTATTTTGCAAATTTAAAACCCCACCCACATTCCATCCTGGAGTCCTGTTTATGCAATACTTTGCTCTTTGACAGACAGGCAGAAATTCTGCAAGAGCCACAAAGAAAAAAAAAAAAGCCAGTAAACTGAAAAGACCAGAATTGACATCCAGCTGTTAGAGAACCCAGCAATAACTCCTGCATTAAAAAAAAAGTCCAAATATAATCAATGCCTTCACTAATCTTTATCACATACGACCATAAAGGTATAGTTCTCAATTCTCTTTTCTAAAAAAGTCCATGGACTTTACATTACTACTTTCCCAGGAAAGAAATCACTCAATATCCAAGACTACACAGCAGGTCAAGAGAACAACCAAGAACATCACTTGGGTGTCTCTCTGTTGGAGTGTGTATTCACAAAAGCAAACTTGTATGTTTCAAGCTGAGAAAGTATTTCCTAAAATATACTCTAATTGACTATTTCAGGTACAATACTAAGTAGGTCACTTGCTTTCTAGGATTCAAAGAATATCAGCCTACAGTGCTGTGTTTCTGCCCTGAATAGAAAAGTTAAAGGGCAAATACTCCAAACAACCAGGAAATCCACCTTCATCTCCCACCCCAGTTCTTCAGGCAATAGCTACAGATTTGGAGTCAGGTCTACAATTGTAAGCTTTGTAGATAATTTTGAAAACTAATTTGATCTACAAAAGTAAAACTAATTGTGTTTCCCCAAAATTGTGCAACAACCACATTCACTCTATCACCCTTTCTCCTAGGCAATTTCTAGTCAGAAATTGAATCCAGGAATAAATGCCCTAGAAACATTTTTAGACAGCTTAAACTGGATTGTCAAATCATTCTCTTTCTTCCTGTTCCCCTTCTTTTTTTGTCAGGGTCCAGTCTGGTCCTACCGCTACCCAAATCTAGGGCTTCCAGGACTGCCCCATTCTCTGCACTTTCTGCCACACGAAATACAATATAGAGACCTGAAAGAAATTGGTACCGATGTTTCTATAGATGAGGAAAACTTGGTCCTAAGAAAAAAACTCCAAAGCCAGAGCTTGCTACTCCTGATGCTATAATTCCACCCCTTTATGTTTCCAACCCTCTAGGTCAGATTATTCATTTTCACCAGACATAAGTGTGTGACCATAGTAACTGTACCCACCAGTACTTCCCTTACCAAGAAAAAAATTCTTTAATAAACAAGGGATTTTAGTTTAGCAGTTTCAGGGAAGACTGGATGAGGGGGAAACACAATATTGAGAGTGGGGTACTTTCTACGTCCTCAAATCACATTCTACCTACAAATTACTCAGACTTTTAAAAATGCAAACATCAAGGTCTGAGCTGTGGTGATCTATTCCTTGGCAACTGTAAGAAATGCAAACTCTGTGAGGGTAGGGACAGTTAATTTATATTTGTATCCTTCCTCCTTTTCTCTGTAGTTTATGTACATCCACTTTTAGTCCCTCATTATTCTTAAGACCTAATTCCTTTCATCAAAACTCTATTATCAAGTAAGTATCAGGCATTTTGTGTGTTTGTTTGTTTGTTGGGACAATATAGCCAATATTTTTTGAGACAATATAGACAATATTTTTGAGACACTATATAGCCCAGGTTGGCCTCAAACTCACAGACATCCTCCTGCCTCAACCTCCTGAGAGATGGAATTATAGCTGTGTGCTACCACATCCATTTCTATCAGTCATTTATGATGTAGTAGTCTTTAAGTCATTATTTGGAGTATCTGGAATTTCAGCTTTACCACTTAAAAAAAAAAAAGACTTTGGTCCCCATTGCAAGCCTCCAGTCTCAGTCAGCAATGGAAGACTTTAGTGACCAGGTTGTACCCTTCTTCCTTTCTGTAAACATATCCATGCTTTCAATTGTTTGGAAGAATGACAAATTATCCATAGGAACAACTAAGTGTCTCCCCAGTGACCTGATTTTATCCCACAGCTGTTCTTAGCTTTTACATCTTTGTAAAGTAATCTAAATCCCTATCTTCCTATTGTCTTTATATTTCCCAGCTATAAAAACTGAGAAGACATTCCTGCTGTTGTATATTTAGACTCAGCTACACAGTTTAATAAATGGCAGTGCACCTGTTTACCACACCCAATACTTTTGAAAAAGAACCTCCTCTTAATGAATTAACCAGGATCCCATTCTTATTCCGTAACACGCTAGGGGGTGCTGTTGCCATATCCAGACCTAATGAGCTCAGAAATGGACCAAAGAGAAGCAAAGGAGTCTTTGGGGTTCTGGGAGACATTTCTACCTGGTGTCTCTCTCTACACAAGCCCTCTACACCGTTCCTCACAACAAAGAATATTACACTTCACCATGCCACACATTTACAGGATAAAGTTCACAAACAGTATAATATAAAAAGAGGGCTAAAATTCTTCAGGCTAAAATTTTATTTGTGAAACTCATTTCGGTATGTGGGCAAACTCAATCATCATTATGATGATTGCTGGATGTGAATAATTAATCTTCACTTGCCACAAGAGAAGAAAATTATTTTTAGATAACCAGGTGGCAAACAGTCAGGCAGAATCACACATATCAAATGTAACCAGAACAGCCAGGAAATACTTGAGCTTGTCCCTGCTTTTCATAATCATCTTTCTTGTTATGCAACGTGTATGACTTTGGGAATGAAAGCTATATATACAAACAAATGAATATCAGTCTCTATCAGCACCCAACTTAGCTACTACACAAAGCTCACAGGATTCCAGAGAAGCTTTTCTGGCTTCAGTTAATTCTTTGCTTAAAAAAGACTGGTGAACCAGCAAGGCCAGGAAAGTTCTAACACACATCAAAAAGCTTTTTCAAATATCCAAGTCATCATAACAAAGAAATTATTTTGTTGGGTTTATGAATTTTTCAGCTTTTTAAATTTCCATTTAAAAATTCACTGAGACATTTACCTGTGTGAACATTTACACAGAAGAGAATTCATCTGTATAACTCTGGTATTAATCCAAGGAACAATCCCACTTACATACACACCCCACACACAGACTAGGGTTTTATTCTTTTTTTTTTTTTTTTTTTTTTTGGTATATGATTTGGTACTCTTCATCAATACTAATGAGCAATAACTAATACTAATGATTACATCTTCTTTGGCTCCAAAAGGAATCCAGTCATGCCAAAAATTTGAATCCCCATGAGGTTCAAGGGGACTCAGTTGTAGGTATCACGCTAGGGATGATCTTACACAAAATAGTTTTCTTTTTGTCTTGAGCTCCACCCCTAAGAAGGAGAGTCCCAACTATAGCTGCATCATACTTTCAGATGGAACATGAAGAATTACCAGTCCCTGATTTCTGCAACTCTAGACTGGCATTTCCACACAAAGAACGAATATACTATACTTAATAAAACATCAAGAGAACTTCAAGAAAGTGGCTTTCAATATAATTTCTGAAATCACATACACAAATAAAAATGACATCCAAGGAATAGATCAGGATGGGTCTGATAGCCTTTTTTATTCACTAGTCTGAGCAAGGACCTGTCTTGACTTGGACACTGCCCCAAAATTACAAATCCCAGAAAAAAACCACAAATTTGAAATCACAGAGAAGTTTTGTTTTGTTTTGTTTTGCTTTGCTTTGCTTTGCTTTGCTTTTTTGGTTTTGGTTTTGGTATTTTTGGGGTTTTTTGTGGTTTTTGTTTTTTCGTGTGCATTGTTTTTGAATTTTTATTTTGGCATTTTTCTTTCTTTTTTTTTCTTTCTTCCTTTTCTCCTTTCTTCTTCATCAGTTTAATGGAGCATAGTAAATTTTCCTTTGTCCTTCTTTGCTTTCTATCTCTTGTTTTCTTTATTTTTTCCTCTTCACTCTTTAAATTTTTACTTTTTCTAAAAATGTAGATGTATTGAGGTATAATTTTATGCCTTCATATTAAGTACACAGATATTTTCAATAAATTTATATAGTTATGCAATGACCCTTTAAATTTTTTGCCTTCATTTTTTCTCATTTTTACTACCTATACAATTTGTTTTTTCTCCCTCTTTTTCTATCTCCTATTTGTCATCAGTTTTTTTCTGTTATCTTTACCTAACTCTATAAACATCTTTCGACTACACAATAGGGTCCTTTGTACCACTTCTCTCTCTTCCTCATATCGCATAGTCTACCTTCTCACATTTTTCCTTTTGCATTCTCAAATCCTATACCTTTAATAGTATAACCATAAGGCTTTATTAATATTTTAATAGTTATCTCTGTAAAATTAAAGTTGAATTCTTTTCTACCATTATTGGAGATACAGCTGTTGCATTTAATACATATTATCTGTAAGTCAAAATATGACCAATATGTTTACACTTTAATTGTGGATTTCTTCTGAAGAATTAATGGTGGAACATAATTGGTTTTTATGGTATATTTATTCAATTTGTCTTGCTAAATGCTACTGTAGCTGATTTGCTTGATATTGCCAGGGTCACATAATTGTCACTATTTCTCTGCAAGCCAACAGTTACATTTGTGACATTAAAAATACTAAAGCAAAATCTCAGAGAACTCAGTTGTTAGACTAATTACACTGCATCTTCCCTCCCAAGTCAATCAAGGTGGTTGGATCTTGGGGCTGAGATAAAGGACTATAGTTAGTCACACTCAAAGTACATCACTGAAAAGCAACAAAAGAGATCTCTTTATTAGCAACAAAGTCTTTATACTATAAGTGTCCACAAACCTCAGCACAAAACAAAACAAAGCAGTAATAGAAATATGAGAAGACAAGCCAACAAAATGCCTCCTAAAACTCTCAACTCAGCCCGAGGTAGTGGCACATGTCTGTATTCCCAGAACTCGGGAGGCTGAGGCAGGAGGATCACTTCAAGTTCAAGGCTAGCCTGGGTTACAAAGTGAGTTCAAGGCCAGCCTGAACTGCATAGTGAAAGCCCGTCTCAAAAAGACCAAAAATAATGGCCCTGAATCAAGACCAGCAGTTTTCTGAAGCTATTGATTTCAAGCAGGAGCCTAATGTGGTATCTTTCTATGGTCTGTTGACCATTTTGGAACTTTAGAAATGAAACAGTAGATTCATTAGATAGAAACAACTCTCCCCGTGGTGAGCCCACCAACCCTGGGCCCAAAGGAGAAGAGGCCACACATGCTCTCCCACCATGAGCCAACCACCACTGGCCGGGAGGAGAGGAAGTCATGTCCCCCAGTGAGTCCACCATCTGGACTGGAGAAAGGGAGGCCACACCCACCAGTGAGCCCACCACCACAGCCTGGAGGAGAGAAAGCCACATCTCTGGGGTTCCACCGCCATCGGGGGAACATCAATGAGCAGTCACTCCACACCTCTCCATCACCATAGAAACCTCAGACCTGAGGAACCCAGGTACCTAGCCCAAGTTCCTGCACCACTGGACAGGCAGCCAGTGCAGGAAATACTCAGGATTCAGTAACAGGCTGATTGAGAGGAACACAGGAAAATGTCAAGACAAAGGAGCAAGGTGCAATCTCAGACCTCCAGCCCACCCAGAACAAATCTAGAAGATATAAACACAAAAGAAATTAGAAGCCGGGCGTGGTGGTGCATGCCTTTAATACCAGCACTCGGGAGGCTGAAGTAGGAGGAGCGTTGTCAGTTCGAGGCTGGCTTGGGCTACAACGCGAGCACAAGACCGGCCTGAGCTACATAATGCAACCCTGCCTCAAAAAACTAGGGCTGGGAGGTTGGCTCAGTGACCTAAGCACCTGCCCTGGCAGGTGCGAGGTTATGAGTTCGATTCCTGGTGCCGCAAAAAAAAAAAAAAAGAAGAAGAAATTAGAAGTCACACACCTGAAATTTCTGAAATGGTAGCAATGAAGTAAAGAGACAACTTAGTGCTTATATTGTTTGATTGATTTCACATGTCTATATCTCAGCAAGAACAAGTCCAAGAGACATAGACATAGAATAAATTAGAAACCACACACCTGAAATTTCTGAGATGATGACAACTGAAGTAAAGAAACCACTTAGTGTTTGTGGTGTTTGACTGATTTTGCATGCCTGTGTCCAGTGGTCTGAGCATCTATTTAGAGGACAACAATGTGCATTACAATAACTATGATTGATTTCCTATTGTTTTGTTTTTGACATTCAGTATCATTCCCATTGTTTTGTTTTATTTCACTTTATTTTGATTTATTCTCTTTAAAATAAATAAATAAATAAATTTCCAACTCCTCCAAAGCCTATCCTGGGGATACCAAGGGGCAGAATTGCATAAGCCACACACCTGAATTACTGAAAAGAGTAGAGAACTGAAGAGGTTAGAAAACAGATTGAAGAGGTACTCAGTGGGATCACAGAAAATATAAATAAACAGATAATGGAAGCAATAACCAAAATGATGCAGGAGTTTACAGAAGATACTAATAATAAACTAGATGGGCTAAACAAAACTATACAAAATATGAACGACTAGTTTAGCAAAGAATTAGAGTCCATGAAAAGTTTTCAATTAGCTATTCAGGAGATTAAAAGTTACATTGAAAATATGGGCCACAGAAGCAACCAATGTGAAGACAGAATTTCAGAACTAGAAGACAATGATGCACTTCAAGGTCCTTGGAAAACAAGAACAATCCAAACCCAAAGTTAGTACAAAGAAGAAAGTTAAAAAGGTCAGAGCAGAAATTAATGAAATTGAGACAAAATAGTAAAACAAGAAAAATCAATGCATCGAAGAGCTGGTTCTTTGAAAGAACAAACAAAACAAACAAACCCTTAGAGATTCTTACCAAATAAGGAAAGACTCAAATTCATGCAACCATAAATGAAAAAGATGAAATCACAACAGATTCTGCCAAAATCTAGAAGATTATTCATACCTACTTTAAAAACCTATACTCTAAAAAAATGGAAAATTCAGAAGAAATGGATAGATTCCTACATACATATAAACCTCCAAAGCTAAACCAACAAGATTGGTCAATGAAATTAAAGAAGTAACAATAAAAAAATAAAAAATCCTACCAACTAAGAAAAACTGAGATCTAAAGGCTTCATTACCAAAGTCTAAGTATTTTAGAGATCTAACACTAATATTTCTCAAATTCTTCAATAAAATCGAAGTGGAAGCAGTACTCCCAAAATCCTTCCTGATTTCAAAAGCAGAAAAGGATTCAACTGAAAAAGAGAACTACAAGTCAGTTTCTTTAATGAACATACATGCAAAAATTCTCAGTAAGATACTGGAAAATGGAATGCAGCAAATCATCAAAAAGATCACATATCATGACCAAGTAGGATTCATTTCAGGAATTCAAGGATGGATCAACATAAACATATAAATAAATGTAACTCAGTACATAAATTGAAGCAAGGACAAAAATCATGATCATCTCAATAGATACATAAAAGCATCTGATAAAATACAATATCCATTCATGATAAAAAAAAAACCTGATAAAAATAAGTATAGGAGGTCTTTATCTCAATAGGGTAAAAGCAGTCTATGACAAACCAACAGTCAACATCACATTAAATCGAGAGAAGCTGAAAACTTTCCAACTTCAGGAACAAGACAAAGATGTCCACTACCACCAGTCCTGTTCAATACAGTTCTTGAAACTTTAGCCAGAGTAATTAGACAAGAGAAAGAAATAAACAAGTTATGCGTAAGAAAGGAAGAAGCCAAATTATCTATATAGAGTATCATGTCACTGCACAGTTGACATGATACTCTATATAGAAAACCTCAAAAATTCCACAAAACTCCTAGAATTAATAACCAAACTCAGTAGCATAATAGTATACAAAGTGAACACTCAAAAATCAATAATGTTCCTTACACCAATAATAAACTCACTGAGAGAGAAATTAGAGAAATGAAACTTTTGCATTAGCATTTAAGAAAAATGAAATACTCAGCAATTAACCTAACTAAGAAAGTAAAAAACCTTTACAATGAAAACTATGATATTCTGAAAAAGAAGATTGAAGAGGATATTAGAAAACGCAAAGATATCCCATTTCTGGATAGGCAGAACCAATACAGTCAAAATGGGTATACATCTAAACTGTTATACAAATATAATGCATTTCCAGTCAAAATACCAATCACATTCCTCACAAAGAGAAAGTAGTCCTAAAATTTATGTGGAACCAGAAGAGGCCTAGAAAAGTAGCAAAGTAATTCTAGGCAATAGCGCAAGGCAAGGGGCATTACAATCCCAGACTTCAAGTTATATTACAAGGCTACTGTGATTCAAAAAAAAAGAAAACAGCATGGGACTGGGGAAAAAAGGCTTGTGGATCAGTGGAAGAGAATATAGAATGCAGAACAGCATCAGGCACACTGAACTATATCTTTGACAAAGAGGCCAAATTCTTTTGCTGGAGGAAAGCCTCTTTAATGAATGGTGCTGGTAAAACTGGTTATTCACATACCTAAGATTGAACCTGTCTATATCTCTCACCATGCACTAAACTAAAATCAAAATGGATCAGATGTCTGAATATTAAAACAGAAACATTTAATCTGCTGGAAGACAAAATAAATCAAACTCTGGAAGACACAGGCATAACCAAAGACTTTCTGAACAGAAGCCTGTTTGCACAAGAAATAATACCAAGAATCAACAAATGGAATCATATCAAATTTAAAAGCTTCTTCGCAGCAAAAGCAACCATGAAAAAAGTAAAGAGGCAACCTACAGAAGAGGAAAAAAAAATTTTAAAGCTACTCTTTGAATTACTAATATCTTAAACTACTAATATTTGTATATTCTAATATATAAAGAACGCAAAAAATAAATAAATAAAACCTTACCAATGCCAAAGACTCAATAAAAAAATGGGCATCTGAAATGAATAGATAATTCTCAGGTGAAAAAGTACACATGGCCAAAAACTTTTGAAAAAATGCTCAGCATCACTGGTCATTAAAGGAAAGCAAATTAAAATGATATGAGATTCCATCTTACTCTAGAACAAATGGCTGTCACCAAGAAATTAACCAACAGCAAATGCTAGAGAGGCTGCATCAGTGTAGGAGAGGGAGAAGCCCTTCTTCCCTGCTGCAATGTTAACTAGTACAACTGCTATGAAAATCAGTATGAAGATTCCTCAAAAATATAAAAGTAGACATTCCATTTGGCCCAGCTATCCCTCTCCTAGGTATCTTCCTGAAAGAGTTAAAGACATCATAGAGTTAAATACATACATCACAGTGAGTATGTATTCCCATGTTTACCACAGCACAATTTATAACAGCTAAATTTCTGGAGGCAGCCTAAATGTTCACCAACAGATGAATGGAGAAAGAAAATACGGTATTTACACACAACAGAGTACTACTCCACCATAAAGAAGGATAAACAAGTCATTTTTAGGAAAATGAATGCACCTTGAGAGCATAATGTTAAGTGAAGTGAATCAGACACACAGGCTTGACTATTCCATGGTTTCTCTTATATGAGAACCCCAATATATAAAGTGCAAAATAAAAGACAGCCAATAGGAAAAATGACAGAAAAAAAATGTTATTGTAATCCAGCATGGAGAATGTACCTAAAAATGTACCTTGATTTAGTAATAAATAAAATAAAATAAAAAGTTAGTAAATTCAGCAGATATTCTCAACCACGTAAAGATTAAATTACCCTTGTCTTACATCACCTTAATGGATTGCCACTTAACTGGCTTGGCAAAAGGCATTAGTAAAAAAAAAAAAAAAAACCCTCCTCAGACATACACATGGGTTGCATAAAATTGAATTGGTGTATCCAGGGTAACCACCTTCTTTAATGTACCCATATATGAATTTTATTCTGTAAAATGAAGTTAATCTTGGTCCTTTCTACTTACTAAATAAAGGTAAGGCTTTGAGGTAACAAGAAAAGGAAGTGGCTACAGATATCTTGGCACTTTAACCAATTTTTGACACTGCAAACAAAAAAGTCATATGATTTTGATGACATCATAAGATTATATAGCAAATACTCAAGAAGTCTACAATTTTGAGGTAGAAATATGTTGGGGATCACAAATTCACAATGGCTAGTTTTGTATACTTCTCTAAGGGATAAAATGGAGACTTGGGATTATTGGTACCACCCATTTGAAATTTCCCATTAACTCTAGGATGGGCCATCCTCTCCCACCCACTAAAACTAAAACTAAAACCACTAAATCTAAAAAACACTCCAGGGCAAGATTCTTCCTAGCATAAGATCATCTCCACCCTCTTGAGTCATCCCAAGATTATACTTGCCCACTGAGTCATAGGCCTCTGAGTCTTCCGCCAATTTTGAATCTGTCACTATGCTGGCCTACCAGCATACCCACCCCATAAATAGGGCTGTCTTGAAGTGTTGCTCTCTTGGCCCATTTGGAGACATTGACTTTCCAGTCACTCATCATGTATTACTAAATTTGTCTCTGTTTCTTATTTTATCCTCTTGCCATACCCTTAACAGAGGCAATCAGGGCTCTTAGCCAGGTCCCTCTCATCTCTCTTTGCCAAAAAATTAACAGCATTTCAGACTTTAACATCAAATTAGCAAGAAGGGTCAGACAGAAGAAAGGAAAAGCTTGGACTATGAAAAGTCTGAATGATCCAGATGATGATGGAGAAGAATTTAAACCTCCAGCCCTGCCTGGCACAGTGACACATACCTGTGATCACAGCAACTCAGAAGGTTAAGATTAGGAGGACCACATGTTAGAAGCCATCCTAGACAATTTAGTGAGATCTGTCTCAAAAAATAAAAAGAGCTTGGGGTATGGCTCAATGGTTGCTTTGTACAGGTTTAATCCCTACCATCACAAAACAAAACAAAAACCCAGTTCCATTGTGCAAACACAGCAAAGTCACCTGGAAAAGATGAGAAGAAACCATTAGCTCCAAGGCATGTCTATCTCATAAGGTTCTGACTGAGACCACCCCTCAAATACCCCTGCCCTGAAAAATGGACAGCAGTTGGCCACTTACTGCTGACAGAAGTTGCAAGGGGATATATATCTCCTAGGATCAAAAGCATCACTCAGGACCAAATCAGATAGCAAGAATGAGAATCAATAGTATAAACTATAGAAATCAGTAGTCTATGAGTCCCAACAGAGCTTCAGAAAAGGCCAAATGATCTCCTCAGATAACACAAGCTCTGCCCTAACAAATTTCACCTTCTCTGAGAACAACCTTCACAGACCCACTTGGCCAAACAGATTGAAGTATCTCTACTCACCATATCTGCAGCATCATATGACAATAATTCAGCTTGCTATACAAGAACAAAACATGACTAACTTACATAATAGATGTGCAGAAAGGCGACATGTATGGATTTATGTTAGAATTTCATATGGGCAAAAGTCTCTAGCTCCATCCAAATGTATTTTAATAGCATAATTTGGTCAGGAGTTTGGGGACACAGCTTAACAACAAACTCAAAGTAACTTCCTCATCCCTTCCTGCGTGTACTCACAACCCTCTGATTCAGTCCTGCTCTCATCCCTTTCAAGTCAGGGTAAGCATCAGGTTTTCAGCTTCCTAAATGAGGCCAAGGCTACTGCAACAATTCTTTATACAATCACCATCAAACTCTTGCTGCTTGCTAAAACAGACTCAAATAGGCACCAGTTATCAAGCACATACTATGTTCTAGGCCAGTGGGGAACCTATAGCATGAGTAACACAGTGAGCTATCTGATATTACGGAAAGCTCTAAAAGGTTCATCATCACTATTTTAGGTTCTTTTCTCAACTTCGCCTACATAACAATTGAAAGAGCAAACGTATTTTCTCTATTTTATAGAGAAGGAAACTGGACGGCAGAGAAATTTAGTAAGTTCTGCCCAAGGTCACATGATGAAGCAGTAGAGTACATTTTGAACTTAAGTTCATGTGATCCATGCTCTTTAAAAAATGAAGGGTTCTAATAGACACTACCTAATGTGCCAGACACTAGTCTAAATACTTTTGAAATACTAACTTATTTCATTTAATCTTCACAATCCTAGAAAACTGGTATGATTTTTATTGCAGCCATAATACACATGAAAAAACTGAGGGACAAAGAGGTCCAGTGACATCTTAAATTTGCCAAGTTCTTAAAGGGTAGCATGAGTATATAAACCCAAGCAGGCTGGTGTAAGCATCCACCAAAGTCTCCACCCATACTGCCCCCTTATTCTCTAAATTAGTTCCTTCTATGTTCATTTATTCAAGTATTACCTAGGCCCCCTACTGTGCACTTAAAATCTTATCAACTATCACAGAAGGATCTTCCCTCATAAATCTGTAATATAGGTAGGCAAAATCAGCAAAACAGTATGAGAAGGCAGTTACCCGAATCTGAGGCCAAGAAATGTGGAACACAAGGAAGACTCAAGGGCTGGGACAAATAGAAGGACCTCACTGAGCACTAAAAGTGAATTCCAGGTAGGAGTAATAATACAAATAAAAGTTAGTAAGGAGAAGGTCCAGAGATAATGGTAAGTAACGCTGGAAGGTACATTCCTATTGTGTATACATATTATCTTATTTAATCCTACTGCAGGCCTGTGAGCCATCTTCATTTAACAGATAAAGAACACTAGGTACAGAAAATCCAACAATTCATCCAAGGTCACACAATAACCAAGTGACAGAGCTAGGTCTCTGTGGTTAGTCTGCTTCTGAAAATTTTTCTTTGAACCTAGAGCCTTTTCACAAAGGTAAACACAAACTGATGAGACCAGAGTATGAAGCACTGAGATGGCCAGGCAGAACTCCAAGTATTCTCATGTCTAGGCTCCTTAGAAGGAATTAGGGTTCTCTGTCTGTCTTCCCCCCATCCCCTAGAAGAATATGTACATTTTCAATTTTGAAGCCTCTTCCTTTAGTGTTTCTATTGCAAATAAGATTCCTCCCAGCAGAAAGACATACTGTGATTTGCCTTGTTCAAATATAGAGCAGTACTCTTGAGCCAGTAATCTTAGCAGGAAAGGACCTAGCTAAGAGCAAACTCTCTGATGATGGAGCAAGCTTGTGGGGGACACAGACAGGTGACCCTGAAGGATTCCCTAATCCAGACCCCTTTGTTAAGATGGTAAATCCAGTCTAAAAAGGGTAGTGACTCAGTCAAGGCCATAAACTCCCCCACTCCATTTAACACCCTAAAAAATTTTGAGCTCCATAAAAGTGCTTTGGCAAGCAGAGATCTGAAATTCCTGTAACAGCTTGGGGAGGAGGTAACCAAGGATCTGCCTTCCCACAGAGTCTGTCTTTAGACTTAAATGCTGCTAAGATTAAAAAGAGCAAATCTGTTTTCTTAGCAAGGTTCTAACTTGACTCAAATTTGTGTTGTTAGGAAGAGGAATGCGGGTATCTAAATGTGAATCAGCAACCTGGGGAGTGGAATGTTTTGGGTAAGTGCACCTTTTTAAGACCTTAAATTCGCTCTCTTCCCACTCAAGGAAAGCAGGCCCTGATGCTATGGCACCCACTTGCGTTCTCTTATAGCATGACTTTTACAGCACCCACTGCCTATAACAGGGATGAATATAGGCATCATAATGTTTCTCTGTCACTGCATCCTTAGGTGACCCTATAAACAGTCTTGAAATAGTAGGTTTAATCTTCCAAACAAGAATCTGCTGGTCAAGGAATAAAAGCAGTTGGGCCTGGTGGCACATGCCTGTAATCCCAGCTACTTGAGAAGCTGAAGCAAGAGAAATTGCAAGTTCAATTCCATCATGGGCAATTTAGTGAGATCCTATCTCAAAATAAAGTTGAGCGTGATGGCACCTACCTATAATACCAGCACTCTTGGAGACTGAGGCAAGAGGATTACAAGTTCAAAATAAAACAGAATAAAAAGGACTAGAGATGCTCAGTGATATAGCAATTTCCTGACTTCAATCTATAGTACTGAAAATAGTAAAGCATTACTTCATTGTAAAAATGTCTAAAATGCATATCGAGGTCATTATTCATCAAATTTACTCTCTGGGAACAGATACTGGTCTTTCTAAGGCCAAAGGAGTATGTGCTACCTTCCATTAATATTCACCATAATTCTTCAGTTCCATTTTCACCAATTATTACATTAGAAAACAGCCAAAAAACATAACTTTAAAAAAAAAAAGTATGTACCTTAATGTGCTCACAGTATTTATAGGTCAATTTCCCTCCTGGCCACTATTAATGTAGTTATACAATGTAGGAAGAGCATTTCTTCTCTTTCTCTTTAACATTAAGTAAAATACTAAGCGGAAACAACTCAGATATGTTTTCATAAAATAAACCAATGACCTTGAGCTATGTTTTTCACTCAGTAGTTGGAGATAGTTTTTTGGGTTTTTTTTTTTTTTCTTTTTTTCCTTTTTTCCTAATCTAGAACTCACTGATCACAAACAATTTGAACTGGGAACCTAGAAACTGGATACCTTGAAGGTAAGAAGCTAGACAATTTTCCCTTTTTAAATTCTCTCCAAGCCAGGGGTATAGCTCAGCAGCACAGTGCCTGCCTGGCAAACACCAGGTCCTGAGTTTGACTCCCAGTTAACAAAAAAATTAATTAATTAATTAATTAATTAGTTAAATTATCTCTTTCCCAAGCATGCTTCTCTGCTTTCATCCTATCTCTCCAACTACTCATGATAAGGTTTCCTTATATTCCACTCTTTTGCCAAGTCCTTAAATGTTCATATTTCCCTCAACAAACTCATCTATTTATTAACATCATAAATTTTAAACTTCATCTGATAGCTTTCTTCAGAATTTCAGACCACTGCATCCCACTACCAACTATATATTCTCAAAGATGTCCCACAAGCTTCTTAAACTCACGATGTGGAAAACTGAACTAATCATTTCTGTCTCCCACCTCTCACACTCTTTTCTCTTTCTATATGTACTCTTTTTTGTGGCACTAACTTCTACCAAAGCTCAAATAAAAGACCTGAAAAATAAAACAATCAAATGAAAGATCTCAGAGTCATACTCAGTCTTTTACTTTTTGCTTCTCCTCATCCAAATTCCCTTACATCCAACCGATGCCAACAACTATAAATTCCTTTTCAAATTCTCTACTCTCATTACCACTACTCTAGATCAGGCCAAAATCATTTCCCAAAATTGCCATAACAGGCTCCCAGGTTCCTCTGTCCCTATTTGAGCTTTAAATTCATTGTTTACATGGATTTTTTTTTCTTTCTTTTTGGTAAGAAGATGACTAGAAGTCTTTGCATTATTAGAATTACAAAAAGGCATCTCCTCTAAGCAGACAAGTGACAAAAAGTCTCCCATTCCTCCTGACTGAGGGCAAGGGTATATACTTGGCAACTAAAGGTAGGTGTATTGGTACGCTATGTCCCCCCAAGTCCTCACATACTTTTGACGGGGCTAAGTCTGACGCTTGCTTGTGTTCGGTTTGCTGTACCCGCCCAGGGGTGGAGCCGACATACAGCGTAATGGAAGGCAGGTCTTCCTCTTGTTCGCTTCCGCTTCCGCCTCTCTCTCTCTTGCCAGCGCACCTTGCTGCTTGCAGCTGCCATGAAAGGCAGCCCTGCCCCACCACGCTGCATTGGAGCCAACTTAAGTATGGATTGAAACTCCTGAGAAACTGTAAGAATAAACCTTTCCTTCCCTAACTTTGGGTGTCAGGTATTTTGTCTCAGCAATGAGTGAAAAGTAACCCCCAAGGACTCATTTATATTCTTAATACAAAAACCATTTAGTCCATCTCCAAAGGTTGCCAAAGTCCTAACAGTTTCAGCATTGCTGAAAAGTCCAAGTCCCAAATCTCCTTCGAGATCTATGGCAAACTCTCACCTGTAACCCCCTGTACAAATTAAAACCAAGCTAAGCACTTCCAACATATAAAGGCACAAGGTAAACATTACCATTCCAAAAGTTACAAACAGGGGAATACAAAGCATTAGAACCAAAGCAAGTCTAAAATCCTGCAGGGCAAACATTAAGTCCTGGAGTTCTCTGCTCAGCATGTGAAGTAATCTGGTTACAAGCTCCAACAGGCTTGAGTAACTCCACCCCTACGGCACTTTCAGGGGTTTTAACTTCCAAAGCCTTCCTTGGAAGATCCATGTTCCTTGGCTCCACCCTTACATCTTTACACATTGCTCTCTGCAGGCGAGGGGGAAGCTGCCTTAGCCTTTTCTTGTACTTAAAACCAGCGCCACGTGGATGCCGGCAAGGTCCGCTGCTGGCTGGAGCAGTAGCCAGGCTTTCCTCTCTCTTGGCTCTAGGGGTTGATTGCCTGGATCGCTGAGCTCTCTGAACCTGACTGTGAGGAACAGCTTCTCTATGCCGCCATTCTGGAATCCGGCGTGGCCTCTGTCGCCACTCTGGGACAAGGCACTCTGTGGCTTTTTGTCGCCACTCTGGGACAGGGCACTCTGCGGCTTTTCGTAGCCACCCCGGGATAGGGCACTCTGCAGCTTTTTCCTCTGAACAAACTCTTTCACTTTTGAAGGCCTGAGGCTGCAAAGAGCAGAGGCCCACTGCTTCCCAGGATGCCCCCAGGCCATCTTTTTTATTCTTTTGTTCCTTCTCAGCAATCAAGGTCTCAGCTCCATCTTTACAGTTCACAGCTTCCTGGCCAAACTCACGTTTTAAATCACCATGCTGGGCTCCTTGCTTTTTATCCGCAACATAAATCTGGCTAAGAGTCCCCAACAAAAGCCAGGCCACCATTTCAATGTTTGGCTGCCTCATAATTTCACTCTGTAGAGTAATCAATCCTTTGCCCTTAATCTCAGTCTCAGGTAAAGTCTCCGGGCATGGGCAGAATGTAGACAAACTTTCTGCCAAACCATAACACACATCGTGTGGAGTCCAACACCCAATGTCGTTCTTCTTCCCAGCAGAAATCTCCCGAGCCTGGTCTTTACCGGCAGGCTTTCTATCAGCCTTCTGGTCTCCTGAGCTCTGACCAGAATCTCCCATACAAAACAGCCTAAGCCGTTCCAGCTCTATGCATGTAGAC
>RJWM01027456.1:0-26810 GCA_004363535.1 Dasyprocta punctata
CCATAATATAACTTATTCCTTTCTTTATCCTTTCTGCAACACTTGACATCATAGGAAAGTATGTATGAATGAAGAATAATATAAATGATTTGATGGTTTAGGATGCATGCCTTTCACTACCTTCTCCTAAATATAATCTTTCTAATCATTTTGACTTTTTCCCTCTGAGTTCTAAAGAAAATAGGCAGACATTAAAATACATGCAAACTGCTTTTTAATTTTTGCAATTGTTCTATGTTCATTGCACAGACTAATATGACTCTCAAGTTTTACCAATATAAAGATAGATACTGTATATGTTGTGTTTTTCCATGAACTATGAAAAATTTCTTTCTTTATTCACATAGTAATTTCCCAGTACAGAAATGAAACATACAAATTATTTATTTTTCCTCTTACCCTTCCAAGAATAGATTTGTGCTTATATCAAAGGATGTTCTTATATGATAAAAAAAATGAAGATAAGGAGATTTTCTGCTCTTTTATCCTTGGGATTTATCCTTTATTTAACTCTGAAGTATTCTCATGCTTATGAACTATTAGGCTTTTACCATTTCCATTACTTGACTATTTCTTAGGAGTAGCTATATGAATTAATGGAAAAAGAAGAGATAATTTATTAGGCCTTTTATTATAGAATTCAGAAATTTGAAGCTTATTCTCCAGTTTTATTCTCAAAGATTGCTAGGTGTCTTCTAGATGAATTTAAGTCCTCCCAATTCCTGTGTCTGTAGAATTCCCTACTTTGCTTCAGTGTACAGAGAGAGAGAGCTAGTCAGTCATTAATTGTCCTGTTGTTTATGGCAGGAAGACGATTGGTAGAAGGTCATATATGACATTGCAATTGTGTTTCCTCAAGTCAATCCATATTCTTCTGGGAAAACAAAAATATCCTAAGATTAGGCATTTTTGCATATTCAAATGTGCAAATACTTCTATTTTAGAAAATTCAAAATTGACATTATTATATAACCTTTATTTTCAAGAATCCCTTCTTATAATCTGAAAATCCTAAGAATTTTGAGGACTGAGTTTGAGCAAACATTAATTTGAAAAAGAGTCCATTAGAGATAGCAATAAGGAGTTATGACATCAAAAGAACAGAAGACAAAAACAGAAATAGAACTGCAGTATTACAACAAACTAAAAATCTTCTGCACAACAAGGCAAACAAACAATAATGAGGCAATTTATGAAATGAGATAAAATACTCATGAACCATACATCTAATGATCAATTTTCAAAATATACAAGGAAGTCCTATCACTGAAAAGTAAAAAAATCAAACAAACAAAAATCCCAATAATCTGATTTAAAATAGACTAGGGATGTGAATAGGAGCACTGGATTATTTCATGTTGTAGGACAATTTATGCCAAATAGGTGCATAAGTTATGCATTTCTGTATGCCTATTTCTCTGTAAATGCATAAAAATACATTTGGAATTACACACCTTAATTCTTCTAGTAGTTTCATTTTAATGCTTTGTTTAATCTTAATATTCGTTGTTATTAAATAAAATATACTGTCACTAATGATCAAGAAAATGCTAAACAAAACTACAACAAGACTAATGATCAAGAAAATGCTAAACAAAACTACATCGAGACACATTTCAGGGTAGCCATAGTGTCTTAGTTATTTTTCTCATTGCTGAGACAAAATACCTGATATCTAAAATTAAGGAAGGGAAGGTTTACTCAGCTCATAGTTTGTCAAGCTTTCAGTTCATAATCAGTTGAGTCCAAGGCAGGGTAGCATGGCAGGGAAGCAACCATTCATGGTGACAGAAGACAGCAAATGCAACAAGAGCAAAAGGGGAAAAAGGGAAGAGCAAGTCTCTTTCCCTCCCTTACACTGAAGTAGGCTACCCTCCTCCTAGGGTAGGTGTAGAACTCACACCATCTCCAGGCCTTCTGTCTCTCTCTCTTTTTTTTTTTTTTTTTTTTTTTGCAGCACCAGGGATTGAACTCACAACCTCACACCTGCCAGACAGGCGCTTAAGTCACTGAGCCAAACTCCCAGACCTCTCCAGGCCTTCTCTTGCACAGGCTCAGGATATTTGCAAAATGAGAACCTCGGGTTGCCTGCTGAGTCACTTAGTTAAACTTCTGAACTTCTCGAATTGACGCAGTGTATCAGCCATTAGACATAGCCTTCTTCATGAATGATTTTGTTTGTGAACAACTTGGTTCACAAACAGAAATGCTTGCCAATTTTGTTTTGCTTTGTTTTTTAGTTTGGGGACTCTGCATCTGGTGACTATGGCCGTATGTACCACACCAACAAGAATATGGCCATGTTTTCCAGAATCATAGAATGGATTAGGTTTGTGAACCAAGGTATATATACTCTTGCACACTCTTGGTAGGAATATAAAACTGTACAATTCTAGAGGAAAACAATAATAAGTTTCATCTAAAAATTAAAAACACAACTGTTATATGATACAGCAACGCTACCTCTGAATATGTATACAAAGGAATTTAAATTATTATGTTGAAGAGACATGAACGCTCCTGTGCCTGTTGAAGTTTACTTCCTGGGGTTTAGGGAAAGGAGAAATTGGGAAGTTACTAATCAGTATCCATAAAATCTCAGGTTCAACTCTGATGAACAAGCTCTAGAGATGTGCTGTATGATACTGCGTCCATTGTACCAGCAGTAATGTATGCTATACTAAAATTTTGATGAGAGTAGATCTCAAGCTAAGTTTTCTTACCTCAATGTTTCCAAAAGTCACAATTTAAAGACAAGTGAAGCCAATATGTATAAAGCTAATGTTGGCCTGGTATTTACAAGTTTTGTAGCTTTTGTTTACTCAGGTAAGAAAAAGTTAATAAAGTTATACATGTAGATTTTTAATAGTACATATATTTCTTTTATATGAAAGAACACTAAAGTTGAGATGGATTAAATACTGAGTTGTTACTGAAATGAACACAAACCTAAACAATCTAAACCCAGTGTCTATCTTCCAGGTCCTGGAGAAACTGCTTGGCATTTGCGAGGTCTTGGGTTCTATTCCCCACACCAAAATGCCCCTAAAAAACAAAAGAATCCCAAATTACTTTCCTTTCATTGTCTTCATTTCTTTCCTTCTATTGTCAATTTAACTATTAGAGTACAAACACAATCTGATTACAGCAAGTTCTACATTTTTTAACCATTGTTTGAGCTTTGATTAGGCACTTCTGCCTAGATTAATGTAGTCTTTATTTATTTACTTGTTCTTCATGCAATAGCATAATGGTTTGATTAAGTGCCTTGACCAATATACCTTCCAAAAAGCATAAGATAAACAGTGCAATATTTTGCAAAATTCTACATTATTTTTTACAAAATCTGGTCAGAATTTGTTCCTATAACAAGATAAATGTTCCAAACATGGCATTAATTCACATCATAGCAAACCTGTCCTGCCTCTATTGCTTTTCTTTTCCATTGTAGCCTCTACCACTGATAAGACAGACTGCCCTTTCCATAAATTTTCTGACCTGACCTGTCTTAATAGATGAGTTACTGAGCATAAATTAACCCAAACTTAAGAAAGTAAACATTGAATACATGTCCTCATATTTTTGGTGGGTGATGAGGGATTTGCCTTAACATAATTACTTATGCAATATTAAATCAAAATTAAATTTTCTTAGTTTTCCTTATCTGTATATATTAATAACATAGGAAGTTCTCCAGAAATGCTCTGGAACTTCCAGTGAAATATATATTGTCAGCAATACTTGGTGTTTATTTAAATGTTACCGCTGGTTACAACTTTTGGGCCCTTTACCTCCTTGCTCGCTGAGCAGCTGACACTTAGGGCTGTAGCTTCGTCTTCTGCATTTGTTCATTTGCAATAAAAGGGACTGTTAATGGTCCTGTGGGTTAGGCTTGTTCTAGGAGTAAATGAAACAATATTTACAAATTTGTATTCCAAAGCGTTGTACACGTGCTTATCACAAGTATATTCAATTTTAGGGCTCAGGTTAGGTTAGTTTCTTTTCTTAAGATTACACATTTGACAATATTCTTGCATTTTATTATGGTTCTAATTTTTAAGGGAGGCAGGAATCTACTACCATACCTCCCTAACTGTTTGGAGAGGTGTTCTACTCTCCCACAACCTCAGCTCTCCCTGTGCTATCATAGATGGAAACATCAACAAAAGTCTTTCAAAGTCATGTATGTGTCATCCTGAAAGACCTTTTAACATCTTCTTTAATCCAATGCTAAAATCTTCATATTTTCAGATTATAGTTAATATTTTGCACTCTTCAGTACCTCTACTATCCATGAATTTTTCCTTCAGAAGTCCAACTGATGAATGAAACACATATTTGAAAAGATGAATTCTTTCTTTGAATCAAACACTTTGTTATTAGTGGTTCTGATGGTTATGATTTGTGTTTCTATTAACATTATTAGAGACACTAATTTGATATTTCCATAATGACTGTGAGTTGTTAGCATCTTGGATATTTCTTGGCAGTTTGATTTGATGCAAAAATTGAGATTCCATTATAGAACCATGTTAATACACATTTTAAATAGAGCAAGAAATTGTATTATTAAAACAAAATATCCACTCTCATTTTTTATTTTATTCTCTTTTCTTGAGCATTTACAATGTTTATAAATAATAAAAATTATATGAAGAGTAGCACTGTAGTATCAGAGAATCGGAAAAGTATATCAAACATGCTGAACTTCGCCTTTGTGAAGCAAATCCTGAATTTCAATGATGTATCTGTATTCCAGATGGTTCTACAATCTTAATAATAATTGTTTCCCAGTGACATAGCTTACAAGTAAATTCTACGTTAAATAAAAACACATATAACAATAGCTATGTGTGCACATATTTAGCTATTTTATGACAAATAGGCCAGTAGATAGTATGGATTAGCTATGTTTTGGCTGTTTTTACCAAATTACCACAACTAGTGCAATCAAGGAGAATTTTCGTACTAATTACTTGTGTTCAAGCCATATGAGAAAGCTTTGGACATAAGCCGTGCAATTCATTCTGATTGCTACCAAGTAATTCTTTACAGACCTTTAAATCAAAACCGTGGCTGATTTTCAGCAGCATAATTTTCAACTTATAAAAATTTGGCTAATTAAAACTTTATGAGTGGATGATGGAAAGGAAAGGCCCTTTATTTGAGAATTTAATTAGACAGTAGCTAGACAAGAAGACAAATTTTTACCAGTGTGTGTGTATGTGTGTGTGTTCATGCATGCACATGTGTGAATTTTATTTCTTAAGAGGATAAAATTATTAATACATTAAAATGATAATTTTCTTTGTCAGTTAAGTATCCTAAAGTTTTACTTGGCCTTGGCTTCTATGAGCATTTCTGCTTTCTTTCCTCTGTGCCATGGTGTTGTACACTACTTTCATGGGTTCATTTTCTAAGCGAAACATGGAACAAGTGGGCCAATAAGTTTCAATAAGATTTCTGCACTGCAAGCTCCTCTGAAGAATCCAGAAGATATTATTTTGCTAAGCATTCCTTAACACAAAAAGGAAATAAATAAACATTTAAGGACACAGAAGGGTCAGAGACTTGGGAGATACTTTTTGGTTTTCCAAATATATTACACTTAGTGTCACTGAGACAACTTACAGCATTTGCTTGGTGACTGACTTAACTATAAACTTAGTAATGCCTGCATATTTATTTGAAAATGCTGGTTTGCATTTGGTTTAGAGCCTCATTTTTAAGATTGCTCCAAATGTCACGAACAACAGTTATGTTGTAAACAACACAACAAGGCAATGTTTGTCTTGTGCGTCCCGCTGTGTTCCCTAATCCAGCAGCTGTGGTTTTTTTTGAAACACAGGATATGATAGTCTAACTTCCAGGGGGTGAAGAGTCTCTGGCACAGCCTTCTGTATAACAGAAATTAAGTTTACCTGCTCAGTAAGCTCTGCATGTGTATGTTTTATTTTGGGAGTGATAACATTTTAATAGGTCACCCATTTAAGTCTTAGTGTAGAAACATTCAAGGGTTGATTCTAAAGTAAAGAAAACAAAGACAATGTATCCAACATGACTTTTTGAGGGCAAACAGATATAAATAGTGTGATACTGAGCAGTTCAAGGATTTTAAACCCTGGAGATGAAGAGTATATATAAAAAAGCATCAAAATTTTCAACATCGACTGGTTTTGGTGTACAAAGTCTAAAAAATAACATCAGAAATTAAATCCTGTATGAACTACAATGAAAATACCCATAACACTCTACAAAAAATCTTTACTTATCCCACCTAAGGCTGTCTGTACACATGACAACACATTCCATATACACACATCACTTACACTGACAGCACACATATTTTCTTTCCTGGCCTTTTGTAGGACACACTTGATATATGGCCGGTCTTGCTGTTTTATCAGGAGGTTCTTATTGCATTACACACTGTGTACTTAACAAGAATATAAAATATCAAATAAGATAAAGTATTAAGTTCTGAATATGTACTATGCATTCAGAATACATATAAAGATTTTTACATCACTTGTGTGCTTGTGTGCAAAGCCTACATGATCCACAATAGAACTGTACCATGAAGATAAGCTTTGCTTCAACTATCACACTCAAGGCTGTCTTCACACATGACAATTGTATGTTCCATACACCAGCACCGCTTATTCTGAGCATGTGTTTTGTTTTCCTGTGCTTTATTGTAGGACACAGTCAATGTCTTTTTTGTTTTCCTATTGTTGTAGTAGTAGGTCTTTGTGATGCTGCGCCTTCCTGTTCACCTGTTAACTCACAAGTGTGCTCCACATATTTTTTTTCTGTGTGTGTGTGTTGTTCATTGGGCAGAAACATTTTGCTTTTCTTCCACTGGAAATGATCTCTTACAAGCTCCAGTCCCAATCCTCTAAGAAAATTTCTCTATGGTATTTGCACTTGCTATTTTCTTTGTAAACTAGCAAACTATGCCACACAGATTTAGGATGGAGAAAAACACAACCATTGGCCAATGCTTTGTTTCAAGTGACATCATAGTCACTGCATAAATCATCAACATATATTCTACCTTCAGTTTTGTTGCTGAAAGTTTCCACTGAACTTCTGCTTTGTTGAATTTTCCCTACCAATATTTCCATCATGGTGAAACGTTCATATCATCAGTGCCAGTTTGTTTTCCTTTGCTATATATGAGGCCAATGTTACATGTTTCTGAAATCCAAAATTGTACTACATAATTCTCTGTTTTGAAATTGCAACATTTCATTTGAAATTTCTGCTTCATTCACATGTATAGTTCCTATGCTGGTAAACTTGAACTCTGTTAGCAAATGTAGCATCAGTTAGAAAGCAGTAAACCAATTGTTGAACGTCATGTCCCAATTGGTTTGGAAAATGGGGGCAACAAGTCTTTTCATGACATCATTTAATTTATTGCTATATGAATAAGGACCTGATGGTTGAGTTCCAGGACAAATGTTGAAAGCATAGTAAGTCTTCGTATCTACAAGGGCATAAATTTTCATGCCATATTTTGGTCATTGCTTTTCCATAAATCTCCTTTTTTTCTTTTTGACAAAGTCTTGCTATGTAGTTAAGGCTGGTCTTGAACTCTACAGAGCCAGGTTGGCCTCGAAGTTGTGTCTATCCTATTGTCTCAGCCTCCCAGGTGCTGGAATTACAGGTGTGCACCATCATTTCTGACTTCCATAAGATGTTTACATTCCTGCAATCACCATGAGAAATCTGTGCTAAGTATAGTAGACCTATCAATACTTTTCAGTTAAGGTGTCATAATTAATACATTTTTGATATGGCTGTTAGTGCACAGAATGTTTTCCTTGCGTTTTAGTTTTACTTGCATGTATCTTGTATCATTGTATCTGTTACAATTTCCAACACTGAATGACAGTGCTGGCATTCTGTCCAATATGTTTCATCCCTGCCAGCACCTTAATTATATTTTCAGACCTAGTTCTAACATGAGATTGTTCCATTTATTTGCATGATCATTTCACATTTTGACTAATCAAATATATACTCACATTGCTATTTTCTTTGTCATCTGAATCAAGGAATTCTGCATTACCTGTGTCTGTATCAGCTTATTCTTGCTCCATTTCACTGTCAAAGGAACTTTGGCTCGGATGATCAATGTCAAAATCACCATCATCATCATCCACTTATACCCCTCTTTTGGTATGAAAGCACATATTTTACCATAATGGATCATCTTCATTATCACTGCATGAGTAATACGATGATTCACTTTTGATCTCCTCCAAAACTTGTAAATCTGGTTTTTCATGTGCCATTTTACTAACCCCGGGCTACATCTACCAGAAAAATCAAAAGAAAACTTTTGCAAACAAATTCTGGAGTAGTGTGAGTTTATTGAACCCTCTGGGATGCTCAAGTAAACATACACAAAGTTGGAGCATAAGGTGGATACAAATGCTGTCATGCTACTTTTGCACAGGTGTACACTCCTTACTGTTTATCATAACACATAGTTGGTAAACACATAGCTTGCTTCCTGTATCTCTCATTTAAAGGTATTGAGATGCACAGTTGTTTACTATAATGCCAAAGTACAAATTTACTGGAAAATTAAAGCATGTGTTTGCTGGATCCATCATATACTCCTCACATATCTTAGAAGTCTCATTTGACATTTTTCAAAAAATTTGTGTGACTTTGCATACAATTGTGTTCCCTCTTGGGAACTAAGTAACAGCCTTTCAATAGCAGTCTTTTCTATGATCTGGTGGCTTTCCCAGACTTGAATAATAACAAAATCTGTATTTATAACATAAGGATATCTTGAAAGATGATATCAGTAACAAAAAGAAGAAGACCATAACACTTAAAAGTAACTCAGAAAATTTTAGCCTATCAAATTTTGCTTCTTAGGATACAGGATGTAAAAAAAAAAATTCTAAATTTGCTTTGCAACAAATAAACTTAGTTGAATTTGGGAACTGAGGAAAGGGAGAAAAACCACTAATTTTTGTACTTCCATGTGTTCAGTAAAAAGAGTACTAAACTTGGAGAGCATGGATCCAAGACTCACCCAGGCAGGTTCATGGCCATGGATAGATCACTGTTGAGCACCAGTCAGAAAACAGAGAGCTAATGAGAGAAAGTGCAGAGCAAGTAAACTTGCTTTGAAAAGTGTGAAGCAATCATAAATCATAAGTTGGAGAAATGAAATAAGACTAGAAATTAAGCTCTGCTTTTTTATTTATTTATTTATTTATTGGTGCTGGGGAACAAACCCAGGGCCTTGTGCATGCAAGGCAAGAACCTCACCATCGTGCCACATTCCCAGGCCTCTTCTGATATTTTTAAAAAAATCTACAAATTTAAATATTATTTTCCCTTTCAAGAAAAAAATTGATTAAACACATAATATCAACATTATGTTTTGGTACCAAGTAGTTTCTAAATTATGTGACTACCATATAAATAATTTTCTTTACCTCTTTACCTATTTACTACCCCCAAAGGAGGGTGCCTTACCAGGTTTTTCCGCTTCCATAGTTTTCCTTGTGTCAGGTTCAGTTGTATTTTTCTTTGATTTGAACATAATCCTGTTTGTATCTAAAGAAACACAGTGGGTAGAACATATATTCAGAGTGGCAGTAGGGAAAACTTCAGGTCTAACCTGTCTAGAGTGTCCTTTCAGAGATACTCTTACTAGTTTCTCTTTTTTTGTGTGTGCTGGGAATAGTTGGGCAGCCCTTGAACAGTAGGTGAAGTGTTGAGCAGTTGAGAAAGACCACCTATTTTGACCCCCAGAACTAGCTATTAGGTTGTCCCCTGCTGGGTCAGCATCTCTAGAAGGGATAAGATGGGTTGGCTATAAAAAATGAACAGCTATAGAATAGCTTTAAAATGTTTATAGAACACCTATAAAATAACCCCTGAGGTTTCCTGAAAAGACTGTTTATAGATAAAGCATACACTGCAGACTCCTGGCAGACCCCCTGCTCCGCAGAGAGGCCACCGTCACATTCACTAAACCAATCCATCCGCACCACTTGCTTTCACCTTTCCTTTGACCCTCTTATTTAAGGAGCCTAAAAATTAGGTGCACACACCCACACCCACACACACTCCCAGACACACATCCCTCACTAATGTATTATATTTGACTTTGAATTCATTAACTTTCTTTAGTTGTTGGGCCCTATCTGCTGATAGACACACTAGCTTTGAACAGGCTGGTGCAGTTGTAATACTGGGTTCTGGTTGAGGGGCTCATTATGAGGCTATGGAGCCTGGGCCACAGTTCTCTGATCCTAGCAACTTGAAGTTGGTGGTTTGTGTGGTAAATGGTGAGAAAACCACTCATCTTACTCAATTTATGAAACATTAAATAAGAGTGTCTCTGAGAGGGATTAAATAAACCAAGAAATTACTGAAAATATGAGTGAAAAGATTGAGACTTTCCAAAACCTTAGGCCATGCAAATATTGTACAATTCCCTTTTATTATTCAATATGTTTTATTAAGATGTTATATGTAACAAAAGAGTAATCTTGAATGTTATTTAAACTACAGTATAGTAAGATCAGATTAATCATTCTCATCTCACACTAAACTTACAGCCTTGGTGGTTGTAAAATTTAAATCCATTTCATTTAATTTGTCACTTCTGAATAAAAATGGAAATTTTCTTTCTTTAATGATTTGGTGTTGTAGTCAGGGTTGGCAAGAAAAACAATTTAATAAAGGACACAATTTATAGAATTATTTTGTAATAGTCACTCAAAGAGTCAAATACAAAAAAGTACAGGAATCTATCTACACACTAAAGACCCAAAGAATCCATCTGAGGGCCTGGATCCCATGGCAATGTCCTGCATGAGTCCAGCTGAAGACCTAGAGCCCATGACAATGTCTCATGCAAGTCTGTTTCAAGGATTTAGGCTGGGAAGGCCCAAAGGTCAGTGGTGGAAGCTAGAATGTCTGTGCCAGTGAGATGAATGATCTGTGCCAGGAGCCTAAAGGATCCACACTGGAGCCAGGAAGGGACACTCAAAGTAAGGACCAGAGCTCTCCTGAAAATACCACGGTCATCCTCAACAACAAGGAGGTCCCAGATTCCTCCAATGATCAAAACAGACAAGGAACGAAACATCAGGAAAGAAACATGACAAGCTCCTCCAGAAGAACCAATGGCAACAGGAGAACCAACAACACAACACTACTTCTTCCTCTCCAGTTCTCCTTTTTTATGTTATTGGCAACAATGCTCAGGTAGGCTGTTCATGGGTCCCAGCATCACACTGGTTCAGTTCAGTTGGGTGTTACAAGTTGACCACCAGCTGTCAATTGGGATTATCAATTTATTCTCTCCAATAAGACTCTGATAAATTTAAATATCTTTTTCCTTTTAAAATGTATGTCAGTCTGGATCTCTTTTAATAATGATAATGAAAATGATAGTAATAAATACTAAAGTTGATGTCCTAACAGAGAACTCATGGAATTTGTATCTTTCTCAAAATAATGGAGCAAAAAATATGTATCCATAAACTTTCCATAAAGGTAATTGCAAAAAAGCACAAACATGAAATGATAATAGACATTTTTCATTTAAAGGTATTATCTTATATACTGTTAAAATCTGTGAAATTTTTATTCTTATTGCTAAAATGTGACAGAATTCAAATAATTCCAGTCAGTTCTACATCACTGCCATTCATCATTTTTGATTTTTGGAGAGAGTAGTTTGAAGAAACCTCCATAAAACTTTAGAATTCTTTATTGCCTCCTGTGTAACCACTATAAGATTAAACATATTTTAGCCATATATTTGTAATGGTCTGGTGGATCATATTTTGCTTTGTTACATGCACATCTTATCAGCCTATCATCTTTGCAGATAGGACCCAAGTTCTGTTTACCATCTTTGAGAGCACGTTTCACATTCTGAAAAGCTCTCTTCTTAAAAATAAGACATAGTAGGTTATAGTTTATCTCCAGAGAAACAGAGGGCACATTTTTATTCAAGCTATTACTGATGCACCTGTTGGAATTTGAGGGTAGAATGATTGACCCTCTTCTGATAATAAAGATTAAGGGTGATTCAGAGATAAACGGGGACTCACAAGCTGCTATGACTTGATTTGCAGTTTCATTATTCTCCACTGTGAATAAAATTTAAACCTCACATGAACTTCACTGTCTTCCCCATTCAGTCCTGGAAAGTCAAGAGGCAGCTTTGAAGGGGGCCAGATTTTGCTGGACTCTGAATACTTATTAAACACTCATCTACGTGCTAAGAAAAGAAACTACTCTACTTCCCACCTTAGAATGAGACTAATGAGCCCAATAAAACCGACAATCTGAAAACAAAAAAGTCAAACAAAACCAAGTCACACACACACACACACACACACACACCTGCATATAAATATGTAGAAAGATGTTCACACGATTGAGAAGTAAAATGATATAGAGGAATTGAATGGCATCATCACAATGGCAAATTTGTATCCCTCTGAAATATAGAAATAGATATCCTTAACAAGATGCTAGGATTTCATCATGACCAATTTGGATTTAATAGTAAGACGCAAAGTTTGTTTTTCATTGGAAAATAAATTGGTTTAAATGTTTGAATGAGGAAAAATGTCTTCTTGAAGACAAACGCATTTGGAAATATTCAAAGCACACTCTAAACACATTCAGCAAATAAGAAAATAGTATATAATAGCCTTTGTATGAAAAGCAACATGTACTGTAAAAAATATGATCATAAGCATGAAATATTAAGCACTTTCTCTGAGGAATATTTCTCCCGACAGCCTATTAAGCCTTTTATTAAAGTGACATTCATGGTAATAACATAGCAAACAAAATAAAGACACAAAGGTTGGAAAAATGATAGACACCACCCATACTCAGGGACCACATTCTTTGCTGCATAAGAAAATTCTAAAGAATCTTCCATCTCTCCTCCCGATAAATATACTAGAATAAATATATGACTTTAAAAAGACCATAGAATAACAGTAAACAGAAATCACTTTTATTTCCATGTTCTCGAAAAGAACAAATTCAAAAAAAAAAAGTTTACACAGCACTTTAAAGTGTATCAAAATATGAAAGACTTAAGTATTATTTAACATTTTCCAGTCAGGCTGAACCCCTAGTACATTCATGACTGTCCCATCAGGTGGCTTGAACCACTTGTGTTTAGCTACTTAGCATCAGAGGATATAGCTCAAATCAGAACTGTGCTACAGCAAAGACACAAATTACAACCTCACTGTGAAAGCATAATAAATATGTGCAAAAACTCTACATTGAAAATGAAAAGCATCATAAGACAAAATTTCACTTAACGGAATATAAATGACCTGAAATACTATGCATTAAGATATTAATTATCTTTAAGTTGACGTAGAGATTCAAAGCAGTGCTGATCTGAATTTCAGCAGGTGCTTCAGAAGATATTTTCAAATGAACTCTAAAGTGTACTAATGTGAAATACCTAAGTATCCGGATAATCACAAAATACAAAAGCAACGTTAGAGGAATGGTATTGCCTGATTTTAAGACTTACCATAAAGCTACAGTAGTGAAAAGAGTGTGCTTTGGTATATATATATATATATATATATATATATATATATATATATATTGGTATATATAATTTGGTATATATAATTTTGATATACCAATTTGACTTTGGAGCTACCTAGCAAATTTGTAAACTCTGCATGTGTCTCTGGGTGACCAAAGTGCAGATAGCAACTAAGAACCTAAGAACTCCAGATGTGGATAGTGCCAAGCGGCAGATTTATACCCTGGAGGAAATAAAAAGAGAAAAAGGAAGTTCTCTCCCTACCCTTCAGAGGAGGTTCAATCTTTACCACTGCCTTGGAACATGTGGCTACCGGTCCAGTGCAAAACTTCCTCTTTCCAACACAGACTCAGAGGGCAGCTGCAGGGAGCTTCCTGGCCTTTGACTTCTGAGTGGTACTTGATCTTCCAGCGTCCTGTGTGCTGGTGGCCACTTTGGATCCTTTGGCCTCTAACTTCCCCAAAGGCTACTGAGACTCTACCTTTTCTGATCCTGCAAAGGCTACTGAATAAATCACTTGTGTAATTATATATGCATTTTAGATAAATTCTGTTCCTCTGGTGAACCCTAATATAGTATAAGAGTAGGCAAAGGGACCAATGAATAAAAAGTTTATAAATGTGCACTTATGGGGTCAAATTTTGACTTTTACACCGTCAGCTCAGTGGAAAAGAAGTCTTTTTTTTATAATATATGATTCTTAGTTAATACTCATATGATTAGATCGATTTTACATGTCTATATCTGTTAATGTAAACAACCATTTTGAAGATAATGATACGCAATATTGCAACCATTGTCAAGTTTCTATCATCCTGTTTTGTAAACCTATAATGTTATTATTGTGCATTTACTCTAGTCGTGTGTCTCTTGCTTTTGTCTTTCTTATATGTCTTTTTTTCTCTTAAATAAAAAATATATATGGTTCTTGAATAACTGGAGAAATCAATAGAAAAATAATAATTTACTCCCATTTCATACTACATGCAAGCATTTATTTTGAATATTAATTATAAGTTCAAAAACCATGGGCCAGGGATATAGCTCAGCAGTACAGCACTTGCCTGGCAAGTGCAAGCATCTGAGTTTGATTCCTGGTACAAAAAAAAATGGTGTTGGAAATACACAGTGATAGAGAAATCAGGGTGTGTTTGACAAAGAAAGAAAAATTTCTGGTGTCACGGAAATGCTCTGTGTCTTAAATAGTTACTTAGATGTGTACATCATAAAAACTCATCAGAATGTATTTCTGTATCCTTTTGTTCTCTGAAGGTAAATTTTATCTCAATTAACAACTCAATTGAAAAAAAATGTTGAAGGCAAATTTTCACTTGCAAAACACCTTCAAGAAAATCTTGACAAGCCGAAAATAAACAGGACTAACTTTCATGGAAAATCTGCTTTGGTTTTGTGGCAATATATATATCCTTTGGATTTAGCCAAAGAGGAAAAAATCAGTTACAAAAAAGACTTCTTAAAAATTTAAGAATTGGACAAAGAAGTCAAATGTTTAAAATTAAAAAAAAATTAGAAACCCAATTACTATGTCTCTGGAACTCAGCTATGTCTACAGGACACTAAAACATACAAATGGAAAGTAAAAAAAATCCAAACATGCAAATGTTTTCCTATAGATCAACAAATATTCCAAAGTTTTCATCTCTGAAGCTAGAAGTCCTTGTATAAAATTGAGTTATGCTGAAGTGACTCTAACCACATTAGAAAAAGAAGAAAGGAGGTGCTACAGACAAAGTTATAGTTCAATATTAATGGAAGTTAGTTTTAAGAAAATATTGTGGATTCCCAGAGTAGAATTTTTAAAAGTCTTTAGTAATCCAAAATGTAGTGGATCATGTTCACAGCTGCCACTCCGCTGCAAAATTTTCCTAGTTTATGTTGAGTAATTTATACATTTTCTGAATGTATATGGGTCTTATTTTAAATAAGTGTTTTTATTTTAGAATAACTTGGGGTAAAAGGAATAAAACACATTACTATCACACTGTGAAAAAAATTACAATTCCATATTTATTTTTTTACCTATGTAAGTAAACTTTTCCTCATCTTGTCACATTTTGGAACCATGAGGCTGAATTTACAGGTCAAAAAACTTTAAAATACTATGTTTGTTCTATGTATCCTGCTAACAATTATCACCATATAGTTTTTTGGGCCAAACATATTAATAGTGTTCATATAAATTTGTTTTATAGCAAAGATTATATCTTTATTATTTTTCTTTATTTCACATCTACTATTTTCTGTATTAAATAGTAAATAGTTTTTGCAGAGGTCTTTTAGAAGTAGAGACTTAGAATGCTGCTTCTCTGTGTAGGCAAATCTTTTATATTTATTTTGTGACATAAACCAGAACTTTCATTTTTTATAAAACTCTATACACATTTAGAATCCTTTTGATGTCCAGGGTAAATATAGATGGCTCAAACAGATTTATCCCGTAAATCACAGTTACTATTATCTTAGGTTTCAGGGTTTAAAAAGAAAAAGTGGACACTAAGCAGAGAAGCAGTATTAAAATTGTGTTTATGATGTCAGGTTCAAGGTTAGTCTGCTTGGATTCAAATTCTGATTGCCCCTTTACCTGCTTGCAAGATTTTTGTAAAAGAAGCCTTTAAACTCTTTGTGAAAGAGTTTTTTCTCATCTTTAAATTTGTATTTTTGTTTTTGTATATTCAATAGCTTAGGTTGCATACTAAATGTGAATATATTGAAAATGCTTAAAGTTAGGGTAAATACAGCAGTTTTCACCATGGTTTTTATTAAAAATAAACACCATCAGGCATCTTGAAATTATTCAGGACAAAACAGCTACATGCGGGAAGAGATAACTTTACAGAAGTTTATAGAGGTATCTTTACAGGAAGTTGATTCTGGAAGAAACCTTAAATTAATGCAGTTGACTGGGATCTAGGAGTTTAATGTGCCATTTAATTAAAAAGCGACTGAGAGTCTGGCTGCACATTTCTACTCCAGAGCCTCCTGGAGGATTGTTGGAAACAATCTGGTATTCATAGTTGAACTGATATTTTTCTTTTTAGTGGTTTGGCCTCACTTCTGCGTGGGATTAACTAAATCTGTAAAACAGTCTGAATGCTTAATAAAATAGTGAGATAGAAATAAAATTGTTAATTTTTATGTTTTAATATTTCAGAGCTACTAATCAGTTTACCCTTTCTTTTCGGAAACCATTTTAAAGGTAGCCTTTAAGGCAGCAAACTACGTGTTGAAATATGATATCCTCATCTTTATGCACCTAACTCGAAACATTAAAAAATGAGCAGAACATGCCACATTACACCTTCAAATGTCTGAGAGGTTTTCCTTTTCTTGGAGGTGAGCGAACACTGATTCTGAGGTTATTTATGAAGTAGAGACTCACTCTATCACAGGGTGCATATTGACTTGAAATACTCAATGTATGAAATAATGTATGAGAGAGCATTTGGTTTAATATTTATATAATTTTTTCTGTTTCCTTTTGTTCTATCAACAGATGACAAATTTTGGCTATGAGATATGTGTCTGTATGTGATAACCTAAGCTGAATAATGCATAGGAAATGGTAGGATTGACTTGAATGTTATGAGACACTGTTTTGGCAAGCACAGTATTATTTTCTACTTTGACACTACCAATTTTCCTTGCCTTCACATTTTTCTTATCCTTCAACATATGTTTGAGAGGTTATAGACATGGGTACAAGGTGCACAATCAATCACCTTTTCAGTTTTGGTGTCATGGAATTTTAACTATTTTATGATGTAACATTCCCCTCTTTGATGTTATTCCCAAACACTGTTCTCCAAAATAAATCTACTTATTGGTATATGTTCTCATTGATGAGTGTGTGTACACACGAAGCCGTGCAATGAAATAACTTTGGGCAAAGCAGTTCTTGGTAGAACTTTAATAGTTGAACAATTGTGTTCACTCTGTGTGGTCTACGGTGCATAGGTGTAACTTCATAAAAGCAGCTGTGAAAACAGTCTGCTTTCCTTATGTTTAGATACCTATCTGGGATCATGGAATAATGGAGGAAATAAAAACTCAAAAATGTAATCCTGGTAGAGTAATATGCTAGGTGTATTTCTCCTTGTTTCAACTAACAAAACCCTGATTGTGCATTTCTTTTCGCTTTCTTTCCCTAAGAATATATTTAATATATCAAATTATTTTAGAAACCATACACTCTATGCATCACATTTCAATATCCAAATGGACTATTTTTTGTGGCTTAATACATAAGTTGTATGACCCTGTAACTTCAGAAGGTGAAAAGGAGAAAGGATAATTCAACTCTAGAAGAACACACTATTCTGATGTAATTTTTTTTTTTTTCTAAACTTGGACTGTTAACAGAAAGCATTGTGGAGGTGGTCTGGCATTTTGTTTTAATCAAATATCCATTCTTTACTGAATACTTTCACTCTTTATGCTAAATGCATACTTTTGAAATACAAAATTAGTCCATTTCACTCAGCATATATTTCGGTAGATAGGAAAGGTTTTCAAACTAACTCAAATGTAAAAATTTTCATTTCATTTAACTTAGGTTAAGTGAGAATGTAGCAAGATCTGCTGTTCAGTGGATATTTCATATAAGAAATAGTTGGCATATCTGTTTACTTTTTTGGACAAAATATCTATATTGTTAAATACAAATTAGGATTTTTTGTGAATATTTAATTTTACTGGAGAAATACAAAGTAAAAATTTTAAAGATAAAATTTGTTGTATGACCCAAACCTGAATCATTTTTTGTTCTTAATAAGAAGTATCAGAAACATGCAAGCTTCAAGTTTTCTTGTACTGATGACCAGTATCTTGATAATTCACCTATCTCTTTATACTTCACATATTTCAATTAGACTTAGGTAATTTTGGGAGATTATAAGAACAATATGATACATTGAAAAACATAATACATTTTAAATTAGAGTTAGGCTATTGGGAATAAATACATTATGAAACCAGACAGAATATTTTGGCATAAACTTGTTTTTTATGACATAAACCTCATATTTGGTTATGAGAACTCAACCTTGGCTGGTCAATCTGAAAAAAAAAAAAGAAGAGGGAGAGAGAAGTCCCTCGACACTTTTGGCAGAAAGACACATTGAAAACAAGCAACAAGCACCTTTTGTGATGATAGGAAAATGGAGTTTAGGAGAAAAACAATGTCCACATTAATCGAAACATAAAAAATCTCAAAAACAGATAAACCATAGAGCATCAGAAACAATGTCTTTCTTGCCATCAGTATGAAGACACCAAAGATTACAAGAGTTTTAAATTTTTCTGTCATATGTAGATTCCCTTTTAGCTTTCTATCTAGTAAACAACAAAATGGTATCTGAAAATAGTCGCTATATTGGAAAGAATAACTAGTGCAGTGCACAAACTTTAAAAGTTAGACAACTCTGAGTTTGCTTCTAGCTCCTACCACAACCATTAATCTCTCTGATGAATACGTGTAACTTAATTGAAGCAGACAAGCTGTACATTTTATTTTCCATCTACCTCCATTTTTCTATAACCACATTCTTTAGGGTTTACAAAGAAACTTTGCAATCTCCATATTTTCATGCAAGTTATCATAGATCTGTCAATTTAAAGATACAGAATGTACATGTAGCTATGTGAACTCTATCCTTTGCTAGTTCACTTGGCTAAGGGTTTTTGTTTGTTTGTTTGTTTGTTTTGTGGCACCGGGGATCGAACTCATAGCCTCACGCCTGCCAGACAGGTGCTTAAGTCACTGAGCCAAACTCCCATCCCTAGTGTTTTTTTTGAGGCAGGGTCGCACTATGTAGCTCAGGCCAGCCTTGTGCTTGTGTTGTAGCCCAAGAGGGCCTCGAATTCACAACGCTCCTCCTACCTCAGCCTCCTTAGTGCTGGGATTAAAGGTGTGCACCACCACATCCGGCTGGCTAAGGTTATTGTCACTTCTGTTTTTCCTGGAAAACAATTTTCCCCTTTCCATAAAGGAATATATCACTTCGCAAAGAAAGACCAAAGCAAACACTTTTTTTCTATATCTTTCAAGCAGTGATAAAAGCTCAAAAGACACTCTTGCCCAGTCACAAGAGAGAAATAAGCGTTATGGACAAGTTGTGCAAATGGAAAAGCATGAATTTCAGGAGACTGTTCTCAAGAATGCACTTAGCCATGGTTTGATATGAGGGGTTTTGTTTTGTTTTATTGTTGCTGCTTTTGGTTTTTTGGTTGTTTGGTTTTTTGGTTTTTGTTTCTTGTTTTGATAAAAGGTCTTGCTGTGCAACTCAACCTGGCTTTGTACATATTATGTGACCCAGACTGGCCTTGAACTCATGATGATCTTCCTGCCTCAGTCTTCCAAGTATTGAGATTGTGGGTGTGTGCCACCACCTGACGGAGGATTTGGGATTTGCTCTGATTTTTCAGAGAAGCTAAAAATGCAGCTTTTTAATTGAAATATTCTGATTATTAAATATTAGATAAAACTAGCTGGTGTAATAACTCACACTTGTGATTCCAGCACTTTGGAGGCTGGAGCAAGAGGATGCAATGGGTTGAAAGCCAGCCTGGGCCACATAGTGAGTTCAAGGCAAGCCTTAACTGCATACAGAGATAATGTCTCTAATACATAATAGAAGAATCTAAATATTTTAAAAGACCATGCAAAAGAAATAAAACTTCAGTTGTATTAACTGGCTTGCTTGAATTAAACAAGGTCTCCAACAGCATTCAAACCATGATAAGACATCTGCAGATTTCAATTCTCTCAAGTGAACTGAAAAATTAATTCCATGTTAACTAAATCAATGTTTGAATGATTAAGTTCCCATCACCTGAAGAACATCCTGGGTCCTGCAGCTTTCTGCAAAGGTGTAATATGCTCTTTCTCAAGTACCCACAACACAAATTCCTATCTCTATTGGGAATTTTTAATAAGAACTTTCTAGGAAAAAAATTGAACATGAGGAATAAAAGGTACAAATCTAATGAACTAATATGGAAAATACACACTATCTGAAAAATGTTGGAGGTACAGCTTTCAGGATAAATACATATATATGAAAAATTTGCCACTTTAGAAAAACGTGGGAAAATAAAAGAAAAATGTGGTTGTACCCCTGTTACATCATAACACTTTAAGGAAAAAAGGGACTATGACTTTGTCTTTGTATTTTTATAATATAGCCAATTTTTGAATGTTTAATATGTAAAGAATTAAACTAAATTCACTGCTAAAGGCTTATGGTGATTTCCCACATCTTACCTACTTAGAAGTGGTGACTTCCGGCTCTCACATCAATGTCTATTTGTTCTTTGGCTCCTATAAAGGTAGCATTATTAAACCATGGCCGATGTGTATCACACACAAAAGTAACCTGGAAAGAAGAAGATATAGTAAATGGCATTACATTTCAATTTCAGACTTTCAGTTCCAACTCAAACTGAACCACAAGTACCTCTGGATACAAGTTTGAGCCATTGAAGCTCCTGAATGAGTTTTTCTAAGGGATAGCTTTTCCTGTTTATTCTTAAACTGCTAATCACTGTTTTTTTAAAGGCTTCCTTTTGTTTTGGTCTTGAATTCTGAGTCATATATTCTCTTGAATGATTTTATTATTTATATGATTTACTTTGCTGTTGACATTATTTTTATACCTTACATTTCACACACACACACACACAAATAGATACGCGATATTCTGAATAGGAATTTAAAAAAACAAAAGACCTCATTTGTAGGATCTTTTGGAGATGATGAAATAAAGATCTTGATGGAAAACATTGTACTACATATTGTTCTGTTATGCACTAAAAATATTTCTTTTCTATAGATATTACACAGAATAGGTATATATCAGAAGACCTACTATAGTTATAATACATATATTTTCTACAGCATGACACCAAATTGTATTCTTAAAATATTTTTCTAGACAAATACCTTCTTTGGCACAATAGAGAAACATGCATGTACACAATTTACACATTTAAGAATAAATTAGGATTTTAAATTCAAACTTGCTTGAACAATTCATATATGATTTCACATACATTTTTGGAACTTCTGGCAATGATAAACTGTGAACAGCTGGCACGCCACCATTGATAATGATGGAAGCCTACATAAATTTGATGTATGTTCCTTCTCAATAGGAAAAGTCCTCAGACTTTATGGAAGCAATAATCTAAAGGGCGTACATTTGGCATTTTTAGGGCTCTTAGGATGGATTTACTCTTTGGCTCAAATAAAGTATCAACTAAGATTTAATAATATAATTAATTCCATATATGTTTAATATTGTTATATTTCCAAAGTACTGTACTTCTTTAAATCACAGTAAGAAAGTATTTCTGTTTCAGAGATATTGCAAATTACCTTAAAAAATAAAGACTGTTTCAGATAAGTAATAATTTCATGAATTATTCAAGTTAGCTTTTAATGAAATATCACCACTTCTATAGAACAAGACTTAGACTTACAGACAGAGACAAATAAAAGATAGCTAATCACATTTGATTCTTTAAAATAAATTATACAATTATTTCCACATTTTTTAGAGAGTTTGGTAAGTGTGAAGATCTTTAGTTTGCTTTGTTAAATTCATTCATAAATATTTGAAGTGGTTGTAAATGGAATTGTGTATGCAATTTATTTTACAGGGAATTTGTTGTAGTGTGTGAAAATAAAACAGATTTTGTTACCTTGTTGTTGTTCGTACTGGGACTGAACTCCTCATCCATTTATTTTTTTGAGACAGGATCTTGTTAAGTGGCTAAATTGCTCTACCTAGGCTTGAACTTACAATCCTTTCTCTTTGGCCTTGCTGACTCCTGAGTCCCAGGCCTGTGCTATCGTTCTCAGCTATGGAACATTTTTATATGTTGGTTTTATATCTGAAGCTTTAATCAGTCTATCAGTTATTTCTAAAGGTTTTTGATGGAGTCTTTAAGGTTTGAAATACATGGGATAATTTTATTTTCAGAAAGAGATACGTTTACTTCATCCTTTCTGCTTTGGATATCTTTCATTGCTTTATCATGTCTAATTGCTCTAGTTAGGACTTTCAGTGCTATGTGTAATAGAATTATTAAGTTTGGAAATTGTCATCTTTCTTTGGTTGAATAAATTGTTTTTTATAGTCATATCTCCCCTTTTTAAATATTGGTGCCAGTATATTTATTAAAGCAGGAAAAGTTAGCTTTGTTTTAAGAATCAAGTTCTATTATTCTGAAACAATGCAAAAGGAAGATTGATGTATTTTCTCACACTCAAGCATATTTAGATTGGCCTAAATAAAGATATAATCTTTCAATGGTAAAATGCCAAACCTCATTTACCTTCTTTTTAAATTAATGAAACATATAACTGTTAGGTATATAGATCAGTACTCATGTAGCTAGGCTGAAGAAAAGAAGAAAAAATTAGAACATTTATTTATATAGGCAGATGGTTTTCAAATCAATTTTGTCTATATATAATTCAGATTTTATATACCTTCTTGTTTTAGTGAAAGGAAATTCTAGACAAAATAGGATGGATAATTTGTTAAAATAAATAATAGGAATCTTATAATGTATTTCTACCATTAAAATATTTAAACATTTAGTGTGAATAAAGTGTTAGTTGTTATTGGTCTATCATTAATCATTAATAAGTTTTATGTTTAGTTTAAATGGATTGAAGACTATTTTGTTTGATTTAAGCCAAATAGATATATTTAGCTATAAAAACAAGTTATATGTAATTTTGGTCTTCCGGTTGCATTGGTTTAATTTTATCTTCCTTATTTTTTGTTTTGGAGTGCTTACCACCAATACTGGTTTTAGTCTTATAATCTATTTTTTTTTTTCTCAGCAAGAGTTGTGACTATGCAAGATGTTTGAGTAGGATTAAGGTTACTGGCCACAGGCAGTTTTACTTTTTCCTAATAACAGAAAAGCAGATCATATATTTCTCTGTTGTTTTCCATAGCTTACAGAATTTTTATCAAATCATTATTGAGTTTCATTTTAAAAGATCCTTTTAGTAAAATAAGAACTCCACTACCATATCCCTTAATTTTGAAGTCTGTTAGAATTCTTCATTACTGATTTCAGTGTTGGTTCTAGGAAGACAAAATCATTTTTCTGTAAAGTTCATCAGAAAGATCACCTGGGTCACTTACAACCTCTTGAAAACTATAGGATTGTCTTTGCAGCATCTTAGGATTCAGAAGTGATTTCTGTGATAATCATACTCTGACCAGAATTGCACAATGTGATAGATGAGGATAGGTAGGCTTCTTTCACAATTAAAAATAATAGAATTGAACCATTTCTATTTCTTCTTGAGGCAGAGATAACATTTTCTATGCTAATATTCGTTCTTGTCTTATTTTTTAATAAAATTTTAGTGTTTAGTTTTATTTACATAGTATGCGATTTTATCTGATTTGCATGCAGTTGATGAAATTTTGGCACTGTGATGGAAGTGGAAATCTTGCGTCAAACTTTCCAGGAAATTGTTTCCAGGGATATAATTCAGTGATAAAGGTCCCTCCTTTTGCTCTTTGAACTTCTTTAGACATGGGTGTTGGGGGAACTGTAAAAAAATCAAGAGAGGTTGATGACTGCAGACTAGGACAGGGAGAAAGTTTTTGGAGACAGCAGGAACAGAATCGAATGAGTTATTTTTTTTAAAAAGGCTTCTGTGATGATATTGATAATCTTGGTCATCAACTTGATCGGATTGAGAAATGCTTAGGCAATTAGGTAAACATAATTCTGGGTGTGCAGTTGAGGTTAGTTCAAGAGAAAAATGGCACATGAGACAGCAAACTGAGAGGAAGACCTACCATGATTGCGGGCAGGACTACACAGTAGGGTAGCGGACAAGCAGGAACAAAAACTAAAAAAGGAGCGACCTGCTGAAACATGCTCTTTCCCTCTCCTCTCTGCTTCCTGGCTGCCATTGGGTGAGCAGCTTTTCTTCACCATGCCCCTCAAACATGATGCTGCTGCTTTGCTACAGGGCTATAAGGAACATAGCCAAGTGACCATAGACTGAAACCTCTGAGCCCATGAACGAAAATAACCCTTTCCTCCTGTAAATTGTCACAGTGCCAGGAAGTTGACTAACGTCAAAAATGGGTACAGAGAATGGGGCCATTGCTGTGACTGTGTTTGATGATGTGGTTAGAAGTCTCAGAACAGGTACGCACGAGGAGTTTTGAAAGGTTTCAAGATGTGGGCTGGAGAAGCTCTGAAAATGTTGTAAGTGCAGCTTAATGATGAGAGCTCAGAAGACCAGCATGGGAATGGGGATGCTGATAGTAAAGATTGTGCTCTTGACGTTTTTAGATGAAAACGAAGACTCTGTTGGGAACTGGACTAGAGGTATTCGTGTTACATTCTGCTGGAGAACGTGTCTATATTTTATACATTCCCTGAGATTCTGTGGGAGCTGAGTTTAAAGGTTGGGGGCCAACTGACCTGGCATAAGGTATTCAAGGCAGCACAGTGTGGACTGTAATCTTGGCCTCCTTTAGGTTATTATTCTCAGGTATTTTTGCACAGCGATTTAAATTGATGAATATAGTTCCTATGCTCTTTTCCTGGCCAACATCCTAGGTTGATCTTGAGCAATTATCACAAAAATGCAGAAATCATTGGCTGTCAGATCTCCACGCCAGTGTGACTGTGACAGTATCAGAAAATCAGACCCTATTGGGGCCTTGATAAAAAGGCACCATGATGAGGCTTATTTCAAATACCTTGCTTTTTTCCTCCTTAAAGGTTGGAGGTAAATCCCCTAAATGTATCTGTGGCTCTCTGGTTGATAGTGTCAACATCAACAAATAAACCACGGTGTTTAGGGGAGCAAAGTTATTCTGCCATGGCTTTCCCCTTGTCTATTCTTTAAACTCACTCTGTACAGCACCTGTGAGGGCATTTTTCCTTTGCCTTGTAACAGTGGAGCAGATACCCAGTGCCCCCAGGAAAAGATAACTTTGTAGAGAAAACAACTTTCACATGGTTGATGATAAATACATGTACAGACTATTTTAAAAGACAAAGAAAAGAATAACACCTCCAGATGTAGTATTACTGAAATAGTTTTATCATATATTTAAACTAAGCATGGTAAACTATTTCAAGTGAAAATTAATTGGAGATATCACTATATTATGAATATATCATCATGTATTATCATAGACTTCAAACACATCACAAACATACCATAGTCATAAAATGCAATATAACAAAATTTTTAGAGAAAAAGCTAGTATTTGTGCCACAATTCGGAGTGGAATGTCAGATGAACACATAACCAGATCTGAAAAACAGAATGCTGAATGGCAAAAAAATTGTATTATACTGACATTGATATCAATCAAAATACATGCTCACAAAAATCACAAGGTTTTCAGAAATGCACTAACCACTTATATATATATATATGTATATATATATATTTATATTTATATTTAAATGATGGTATACTCAAAAAAAGAAAAAGAAACTAAATTAAAAAAAAGAAAACAAAAAATGAAACCAGTATTTGCTAACTTCTAAATTTAAGATAATATTCAGATTTGGACTAGATGGAAGATATCTAGTTCAAATCCACCCAATTCTATTTCAGAAGATTTTACCCTAAAAACTTAAGTGACTTATTATGTAGAGATGAAGCATAGACATAACCCCAGATTTACTGCACTCGGTCACACATGGTCTCTTGACCAATCTGTACTTCATCTCCCTTTCATTTTCCTTACAAAAGTAACTCTTCCCAACACACAATTTTATAGTGTTTCCCCTTGACAATCCCTTCATTTAATGTGAGGATATTCACATAGAAATATGATAATTGGAATGATATAAAATATTTACGTATACAAGTTTTCACAGTTTGCTTTTGTTTTCTTAAAGTATATGCCCATCTGAGCTTACATTAATCAGTTTACCTATGCAAGCCTACATACAATTTTTGGGTGAGATTTCAACTGAGTGTGGACATGTGTGTGCATATCAAGTAGATAAAAACCACAATTTTTCCCCAATCAAAAGTAGGAAATTATCAGCACTCGGGAGGCTGAGGTAGGTGGAGCGTTGTGATTTCGAGACCGGCTTGGGCTACAACGCGAGTGCAAGACCGGCCTGAGCTACATAGTGCGACCCTGTCTCAAAAAAACCAGGGCCGGGAGTTTGGCTCAGCAGCTTA